>CAJVPY010002997.1:0-14921 GCA_910591965.1 Dentiscutata erythropus | reverse complement strand
GAATAAGTAATAGCTAAACTTATTTGATTAGATGTTTGTTGTAATAACTCTACTTCAGAATCGAGCCAAATAGAATTTGGAGATCTGTGAACTTTTATCCATCCCCAATAATTATCATTTAATCTTAATCCTACAGATAATTCAGATACATTTTTATTAACATGATCACAATATCTATCCAAATAAATATCTGTTCCCGAATTATTGATAAATGTTTGTGAATCATTTTCATTTATTCTAAATTCCATGAATGGGTCGGTTATCGGCGTTATACTTTCAGAGCCCTCATATAATGCAACTATTTTATTACTTTTCGATTCCGATTGTTTATTTAAAATTATAAACGTTCTTTCACATGGCAATCTATAATAGATTTCTTTAACAACATAAAATAGCGTTTCATCTAGATTTAATTTGGAAAGGATCTTGTTTGATATTGAAAACAATAATTGTTTTGTCTCTTCTTGTTTATATTGCTGAAATAATATTTTATGACGAAAATGTGAGAGCTTAATATTAGTGCGAATGCGGGTAATTAATTCCCGAGAAGAAAATGGTTTTGATAAATAGTCATCTGCTCCTTTGTTCAAACCTAGAAATACATCAAAAAAAAGGATGAATAAAATAAATACACTTAAATTACTAATAATTTCATAGTTAATTACCTTGAATTTTAGAATCTTCAGCATATACAGATAACAATATTACGGGAATCAGTTGAGTTTTTACATTAGATCTTAACACATCTAATAACTCGTGTCCAGTCATATTTGGCATCATGACATCTATTAAATTCAGTATGATTTAATATTCGTTTATGTATATTAAATAGGGACGTCACGATTATAATTTACTTGCCACTAAGTATTAAATCAGGTAGTTTATTAAGCCTTTTTAAGACTTGAATAGCATCTTGGCCGTCACAAGCACAGTATATGTCAAATTCTTTTAATAAATCCACTAAATAATCTCTATAAAACGTTGCTAATAATAAGAAACAAATTTATAAAATTCCTAATATGATTAACAAATAAAATATTACCGCATATTATTATTATCATCAACGATTAAAATTTGATATTTTTTACTATCATCTGCAGTTAGCATTGTTTTATTGTTCATATTCTGATCATTGGTTGACTCTTGATCCGTTATATCATATTGAGCTTTTGATATATTACTTTTTATCCATTGAGAACTTTCTTCTAAGTAAAGTTGCCGATTAGTGTATAGTTCTCGACCATGGTTTATTTGGTTTTCAACGTTGTTAAAGTGTATTTGATTTGTTGGTAAGTGTTTACATCCTAATGGAAACCAACATTTAAACGTCGTTCCATGATTTACTATTGAAGTCACAGTGATATCTCCACTATGGCGTGTAATAAACTCTTTTACGAGAGCCAGGCCTATTCCAGTACCTTCGTGGCTACGTGAACCTTGAGATACTACACGATAAAAACGCTGGAATATATTTGGAAGGGCAGTCTCCGGAATACCAATACCTGGATTTTAAAAAAACAATCCGGATATGTAGTAGTAATCCAGTTTTGAGATACGTATGCATTTTAAATAGTTACTTTACAGAAACTTTAATATCTTAATATGCAGTAACTGCATAGTAACGACGTAGTAATTACATAATTACTATTAAATTTAATCGTAGCTACATAGTTACTATGCAGTTACTGCGCATTAATAGATTCAAAGTTTCCGTATAGTATATAGAGCAATAAATTTAACAAAAAAATATTGACCTGTATCTGAAACTTCAAGAACTACCATTTTTTTATTATTTTTATAATCAGAATATAGACTAATTGTTATAGATCCATTCCACGTATGCTTTAATGCGTTCGAACCTTTAACAAACAAAATTCCTTAGTATGCATGTTTTAATAATATAGTTTTGTAGAAAAAACAATATATTTTTATATTCTTTGTGACATATATGCTTATAAAACGCTTACAAAGATTAAAAACAATGGTTTCGTACATATCACGATCCAAGTAGACTACTGCTTGAGTTAATTCATCATGATGTGGAATATTGATATTATAATCCAAGCCTAATGTTTTAGCCATATTTTTGAAATCTGAAGCTAATTCTCGAGTAAATTCAGCTATGTTGGTTTCACGATAGTGTGCTTCTAATTGATTTGTTTCTATATTTGAAAACTTTGCAAGAAATGAAGTAAATATAAAAGATCCAAAAATTAGGTTTAGTAATTGTTGTTATTAATATTTAAGAATTTTGTAACTTACTTGTAATAAAATGTTAATAAGTTTGAGTAATCGACGACCGTTACGTCGTATAGTTTGAAGATACGACATTATTGAAGCTTCTTGTGGACAAGCATTAATTACGTCATCAAGAGGTGAGAGCATTAAGGTTAATGGTGCTATAATAATAATAATAATAATAATAATAATAAGTCTATTTATGCAATAAATTTCTGAAAGGAAAATTAATAATAATTAATACTTTTTAGTTCATGACTAATGCCTTGAAAAAATATCATTTTTTGATAATTTAAATCAGCCAATATTTTAGATCGTTTCTTTTCCTCTTCTATTGATTGCCCATGTAATAAATATGTATTCATTTGACTTGCGACTAGCTAACAAGTTTTGCGCGTTTGAGTATCATATAAATAAATGAACATTAATTGTGCAAACTTTTTCATACTTGCAAAAAATCCATATATTTCTTATCGAGTGTGCAAAATCGATTAACACCACAAATTAACACAGCTGATAAATGTTGCCCTTCACAAAGTGAAATCTTTATCGGTAATAATACAGCTCGAGATTCATCTTTTAAAAGAACTTTTAAATGCCTTTCTTCTTTAATTACAAGGTGTATTGGCCAAGATTCACATTTTAAAAATAAAGCCCCAGTATCCCGTTTTAATTCTATATATGTGCCGTAGTTCTTATTAGCATCTTCGGTTAAATAAATTAATTCAGGTGTTTCTGGTAAATAATCAGGAATATGCCTTCCATCTTTACCATCTTTATCGAAGGTCGTAGAGATCAGACGGGCGATCAACGATTCCAAACTAGTATTTAATTTGCGTTCGACAAAATAAATTAATGCATAAGAAATATCTATACTATTGCTTAATACATTCTTCATAATATGACAGACATTTTCTAAAGATACAATTTCTTTTAAGAAATAATATGACGATATAAATGTGTTAACAGAAAATAATCTAAACCAATAATTAAACAGTATAACTATGAATACTAACCAGGAATCCGCTTTCCCAATTCGTTCAGTATCTTTAATCTTCTAGTATTTAAAACATTTTGAGTAGTTTCTTGTGCAATATCAAATATAGCACAGACTGTACCATCTGATTTGAAAATTGGACTAAATGTATAATCATAATAACATTCTTCAGTATACCCAACACGCTCTGATTCATATAATTCATCTTTTTTAAACCTTCCTTTTCCTGTCGTTCTTACTCTAAATATATTGCAAAAAGTTTAGACATCACGAATAAAAATTTATTTAAGTGATTACTCAACTCACTCTTCTAATTGTGCAATAACGGTATCACATAATGGTTTGGACCATACATCTCTCATTGGTTTTCCCAATGCTATTAATTTTAATAAGGGTGTTATTTTGGTAAAGTTGATTATAAATATGTGAGACTAATGTTTATTAACCATATGGATGATTCTGTCGTAAAAGTCCTGAAAACGCTATAAACAAGTAGATTAGATATTAAAGCAAATTGAATAACTAAATAGTAAAAAAGTAAATTCTGAAATAGATTACCATCGTTATACAGAAAGATCCATTCTGGGGGATTGAGAAAGAGACAGATGGGAATCGCAGAATTGAGGCACATACACTACATTAACAAACGTGATTTTATATATTATATATTTTTAAATAAACACAAAATATATATGTAGTTGATTTTCTTTGTAAAGAATCTCTATATAATGAATTTTCGAATGTAGCAAACTAAAAATTTTATATTGAGTTTAAAGTACCATAGCAGTTTTGATAGTGGGTTCCCATAAGTCCATAGGGCCAAGTGAAGTTGATGACCAGTCAAGATTATAGACCATAATTGCTTGTTCACGTTTGGCATCATCGGTACTTGTCGAGGGTAGTGACATTTAGTTTGAATAGAAATGAATGACGAAAAAGCTATAGTAAAAGAGAATTGAGCCAACAAGCTATCTAATACAATTAGTAGAGATTAATATATTGAAACTTGGTTTAGTAAAAAAAAATATTTGCATATATGCGCAGTGATTAAGCTCAATGGTGCACCAGATGGTGCAATGTTGGTGCACCGTTTTTTGGTGAAACTAGTGTACTGATAGTTATAGAAAAAACTAATTTTCAATGGTGCACCAGATGGTGCAATGTTGATGTACCGTTTTTTGGTGAAACTAATTAGTTTCAACAACAAGCTTAGTAGTGATGGGACCTCTGAGTTCTTAGTTAATAATGAAAAATTAATAATGCGTGCGTCATTAATATTAATATTATTATATAATTACTTCGATCATCGCTAATAATATCGATATATTGAATTAAATAAACTACCAATGGATTTAATAGAAATTTAGTCCGCCAATATATCATCAATTTTTGAGAAAATATTTACTAATTAATTGCGCCATATATTAATAATCATTATTAATTATTAACAATTCAGGAGGTCCCATCACTATATATGCGTAATTATTGTGATTATTTGAAATATTTTTCAATGTGTGGTTAGGTTTCAATTAAAAGAGTAACTTCGACTAACATATATTAAAATAGATCATTTTTTATCGCGTAAAGTTTACGTACAATTCTAGCAATGCACAGAAGATCATCTTACATAATCTTATGTAAGAACAAATGATTTCTGAAATAACGTTTTACGTAAGTCACTAACGCTAATACAGAAATTTGGATTCGTATCTGGTAGCAGCGCGCAAATCTAATAATGTTAACCAAACTGTTTATTATTTAAAATATCGGGTGCATACCGAGAGAAAAGTTTCCCGCTAGTCTGCTAAATATCTGCAGCATATTGGGGAGGTAGATCGATATCAGCAACATAACAAAAAAAATATTGGGATACCACTTTTAGGCCCAGAGTGCTAAGAATAAGATATCAAGAATTCCAATATTGTGCTGTTATGTTACTGATATTGATCTAACTCCTGATATCTTACAAATGTGCTGCCAATATTCAGCAGGTATTTGACAGACTAACGAGTACATATCGGTAAAATTGTCTCCCGGTATGCACCCGATGTTTTCGATTCTTATTTGCGCCGGTAACACAAACCAAAAAAGGAAATCGATTTTGTAAATAAACTAAGTGCGTAAAAATAGAAGTTTAGGATTAGGACGTTAGGGTTGTGGGCTTTAACGATAAGTTGAAGTTTCTTATATGTAAAATTTCATTCCCGTTATTTTTTAGCAGTCCACAAAGGTCAATTTAAACGCTAGTTTTTGAGTATTTTCGCTTTCTTTGCTTTTTTCTTCTTTCGCATTCTATGTCGGGCTGATCCGGAATACCCGAAATGTGTTCTCTGATTGGCCATTTCCTTTTTAGAGGTTTGTATTACCGGCGCAAATAAGTGAATGCCCCGATGTTTATTGATTCAACTTGTGTAACTAGCACATAATCATGTGCCCCAATTTTTAACGAATAGCTAGATATATTCGATACTATCTAATTGCATACTATCCATCAGAGACTTTTTATGCATATAGACAATTTATGCATTTAAGTCATTAGAACCATATATGCAATTAGACAGTACGCAATTAGACAGTATCAACTGTACTATGACGTATAATATTATATAATTAAATAGCTATGTAACACAAACACGCCATTAATATATCTTGGTGCATGGCATGCCGTATGGTGCACCATTCATACAATATTTCTACAAAATTTAGATTATGAAGATTTAGTACTAAAAAATCAATTCCCGACCAACATTCCGAAATTTCCCAGTAGTAGACGTGTGATAATCATAACTTCACACGGTTATCTGATCCACTGTGCACCCATGACAAACTCTAGAACTTTTTTATTAATGCCATAGTGCCGAAAACTACATATTTTTGAGAAAATGTATTGGAACTAAGTTTTCTTGTGATTGGCTCACCATCTTCGCGCCATATTTAAATTGACATGCCATGGCGCGCCATATTTAATTAACTGCCCGATACGATAGTATCGGAGCAGCATTTTGTCTCGATCACGGGATATGTGAGTCGTATGATGCATTGTCATGATTTATTGATTATTGATTTATTTATCTATTGTTCCTGCGATTTGACTGATTATGGATTTGTGGATTGATCCGTTTGATTTTTGTATGATTTTATATATGAGATTTTAGTGACGTAACGACGTAGTAATTTCAATTAGTAATCGTTAGTAGTATTTAAGGGGTCCGTATCACTTCATAGAAGTTTATTTCACAGACACCTTATTTAACGAATTTGGGTCAAAATCCCGAAAAACGGATTCCTGAAACAACACAATACCGATAAAGTTAGCCGGCACTAGTTATAATGCTGACCAATTTAGTTGGTGTTATGTTCTTTCGATAATCTGTTGTTCAGGATTTTGACCCAAGATCTTATTTAACAGACAATTAGGTCATAGACAAGTTTAATTTATTGACTGTTTATTTTATTGACTGTTTATTTTATTGACTGTTTATTTCATATACAAATTTATTTTCTAGACCACTGAGTAATAGACAAAAGTTTATATGTAATCAAAAAAAAAAATCGGGTTATGGATTTTTAACCAATCAGAATCTTGTTACACGAAAATAGCCAATCAGATTTGAGTATAAATCTCAAATTTTGGCACTATTAAAAAAAATTGGATGTTTCTTGCTGTCAGGTGCCGTAAATACTAATTTTAAATATTTATTTTGATTCTTACTAAATTATAAACACATTCTAATTAAAAAACTTGAGTTCATTATTCTAGATGTTATAAACTGATTAAAAAATAAAGAAAAAACATCTTTCCAAAATAATAAATTTAATAATAAAAAAGATTGTTCTATGAGTTATAATGGCATTCGACAAATTACAGTATGATCATTATTATGGCAAAATTATATACTAATGTACCATATATAACAGATATAGTGTTATAACTATTATTAACTGTTTTAAGCTAAAAAATATTTCAGAAACTTTTTATAATGAATTTGTCCAACCCCTTTAATCGAATTAAATGTTTAACATCCACTTTTTAAATAACTATCTATTGACAATTTTTAAGATAATTTATAATTTTTACTTTATGTAATAAACATTAGGCTACAAATATTATATAACTTATTATTTGAAGTTTGTTAAGAAAAATTGAGTAATAAAAAAAATTAAATTATAGTGTAATGACAGTTATAATTATATCATTTTACCGTAACTACAATACAAAATATAATTTGTCAAATTTGAAAATGGCAAGTTACTGTATAATTACCGTAAATGGCCGGATACAAGATCCCCCTAGATAGTAGATCAATTATGTACTATACCCGAGTCTACAATATAGGATAAAGCTTCGGTAAAATGTAAAAGACCCGGGTATACAAATAGGAAAAAACTATGAAAAAAGCTATGTAAATAGAACAAACCTTCCAATTATCAGATCCACACCATACAAGAGACCCGCGGGTCTAATTATAGATTTTAAAATTGGTGAAATGTAACAGACCCGGGTCTTGTATCCAGCCATTTACAGTAGGTTATAATTAAAAAACTTTAATATAGTACGTCCCAATGTTTTGCATCTCAATTGAATTAGCTAGATGGTTTTGAAAATTAGAATTTGTGTAGTTTTGATGCGCGCAAATTTAACAGATTATTGCACTATCAACTTAAAAGGATGTGCTTGATTGACTTGGTTATTACTATGCATCCTAAATATAAAGAAAACTGAGTTTGATTGCATGCATCTAAACATATATAGATATTTCCCAATAAATGCATCATTGTACAATTATAGAATCTAATTATAATATATTACAAAGTTTGGGTTAGTAATATAATACCTCTTTGAGAACTGAGCTTTCTGTCCAATTTTACATATAAGAACGGACTGTTCGGAATATATATAAACTTTTGCTTATTATATAACTAGGCGGCGAAGTCGCCACATGATTACGAACAATAATATATATAAATATAATTTATTGTCGCGGCTGATGCTGAATTTTTGGGTCTCGATTTAAAAGTAGAAGCCCTGCTAAAATCCATCCACACTCTTTAATATCAAATTTAACTCTAAACCCTAACCTAACTCTAAAAAAAAGTGGAAATAAACCCCAAAATTTTAAAATTTAATATAAAAATAGGTCTAAATTTCAGTATCAGCCGCGAAATTATTATTTAAAAAAAAAAACCAAATTCATAGTTATTTTAATATTTGTTAGTGCTTTTTGCAAATCGGTTTATATATTTGTATTTTTTTTTTATTAGATTAAGATAATTCTGATAAAATATTTTACTATCCTGTTGCAAAAATACCATAAATTCTTTTTTACTGATCATCGTTTTTCTTCGTTACATACTACTGTATTTTGGTCATATTGGTATTTGAAATTGTATTTTTGATTTTGCACAAAAGGGATAGGTTTGCTGAATAAAAATTTCCCACATGATTATCTAAATGAATAAATATTAGATTCTTTAAAGTTTTCGACTTTGCCAACGCAAAACCTCTAGGCTTTGCAATAACTATAGAAGAAAATAATTTTACCGTTTCTTGAAATGCTCTGGTATTTTGGGATTGATTGGTATGGTTGGTACTGCTAACTTACTTTTGGTCTATAATTAAATAAGTAGATATTAGGGACGTGTCAGATATTAGCTGAGATCAGTTTACCATAGAGCCCCCCCCCCCCTCCTGAGAAATTGTCATTCTGATTGGTTATATGTATATATTTAGGCTTGAGATTTTGTCTACCCTACGATATCAGCTGATATCTGACACTTCCCCAATATTTAATTTAGATAAAAATTAAACGACGTTATTATGAAAATTCGCTTCGTTAAGTTGTTGGCATATAAGTGATCTTCAATCATTTTAGATTCAATTCAATTTAGACTTTTATAGAAGTTAAATTAAATAAAAGATGCCAAAGAATGATTGAGGCAAAGATTCAAAAAATAAAGATTAAATTGATTTTAAAAGTTTTATTTAAAGAGACAAATAATCAAAACATAAATATAAGAATAATAATCTAAAATTTATGGATTAAGCGAGAAGAAAATATTTATCTCAGCAATATAATTTTGATAAAAAAAAAATCTATAGTTTCACCTTCCTAAGTGCATATAAATACATATTTTATATAATTTAATTTAAATATAATTTTGGATTTCTATGGTACTAATCAATTACTAATAAATTCTGAAAATTTTTTCGTGTCATATAGTTTGCTAGTATACATGTCTTGTGCATGTATTTGTTTAATCGGTTCTAGTTTGATTTTATTGGCTTCCAAAATTTGTTTTTTGATTTCATTATCATATTCCTGATCAATTTCACCTAACCAACGAGTGATTATTTCAATAATTTCTATTGCAGTAGGTCGTTTATTAATATCTTTATCCATACATTTCATAGCTAATTTAATATAACAATCTGGCCCAAAACATTTAGGTCTTGTCCCATCGATAATTTTTGATACAAGATCACCATCAAACGGAATTCCATCAAATGCTCTTTGTCCGCTTGAAACTTCTGCTGCGATGACTCCAAGGCTATAAATATCTGATGCTTGGGTATATGGTTGACCCTCCAAAATTTCAGGTGCTATATACGGCAGGATTCCACAAATTTTTCCTTCCTTTACTTTTTTAGAAAGTCCAAGATCAGTAATATATGCGTCATGCAAGCTATCTGCTTGCAAAATGTTTCCACTGTGTAAATCTCTGTGAACGAGTTTCTGCGAATGAATTGATTCAAGGTCCAAAGCTATATAGTACAAAATGTTCAATTTATCTTTCCACTCTAATTGTGATATTTCTACAAGATTTTGTCGTAAGGAACCTTTCGGCGCAATCGCCATAACAATAATATAATCACCATAATTATTTCTTGACACTCCATAACAATTCAAGAACGAAGGATTCTCGTAGCCAATTTCACAGTAATTCTTCAATTCCTGGACAAATTCTTGCAAATTTTCGTTTGAATCACAAACAACTTTAAGTACAACATACCACCACGTATTATTAATTCTATCATACCAAATTGCACTATATACGGTTGCGAATCCTCCTTTTCCAATTTCCCTAATATCTCTAAATTCATTAAAATCAATCCAAGATAATTTAAATCTCTCATCATCTAATATTCTCTTAAGTTCAAAATTGACATTATCTGGTGCTCTATTAGTTTTCAAAAGACTTCTATATTTTCCAAACCAATAATTTGCCTTCTTGATATCTCTCATTGTACCGGTGCCGTTTCGATAACATATAGCAACATTAACCATTGCTTCTTTAACACCCATATTAGCAGATTTTTCATGGTATTCAAATGCTTTATTATAATCTTTACTAACACCATTTCCATATTTATAGCAAACACCAACTTCATTAATTGCAAGAGCATTACCCAAATCAGCCGATCGCTTATAATATTCAAATTCTTTCTGGTAGTTTTTTTTTACTCCAATTCCATATCTATAACAAAGACCAACAGCGTGCATTGCATACGAATTTCCTAACTCAGCTGCTCTCATATAATATTCAAAAGCTTTCTCATTATCTTTCTTAACACCAATACCCTTTTCATAACAAAGACCAACATTTTGAATCGCATCCGAATTTCCTAACTCAGCTGCTTTCATGTAATATTCAAAAGCCTTCTTTTCGTCTTTCTTAACACCGTTACCGTATTGGTAATTGTAACCAAGTCCACGAAGTTGTTCAGAATCCATTTTTTTTAAGAGAATGAAAAAAAAATCATGCACTAAATAATATTCAAGCTTTAATTGTCCGACGCAGCAGGGGCATTTAAAGTTTATTGTAGTTAAAGTGGTACAAGGGATACATCAATAGTTACATTTTATTGGCTGTCTTACGTACGTACGTACATTGTTAGTGTTACAGCCAAAATTAGGGTAGCTGTTCGGTTCGGTCCGACTCGACTCGGGACCGACTTGTTCAACTTAAGTTAATCAACTAGCCCTCACTTACTATAACGGGAATGATTTGTGTATAACGCACACATGACCATTGGAACTCGGTCCTAAAAGGTTCCTCAAGTCTAGAGTCGACTCAAAAAGGTTCGGTTCAAGTCAACTCAAAAGACCGACTCGAACCGAACTTTTAACATCCCTAGCTGCACGACATAAACCAGGAACGTAGTATATAAGTTTTTTTTTAGTTATATATATATATATATATATATATATAGTGTTGGGCTGGACATTGGACATGGACATTGGACCACACTTGTCCAGTCCAGTCCAATCTATTGGACCAAAAAGTATCATTGCGGCGAATTTATGAAATACCCCAAAATTTGAAAAATTTGACCACTAAGATATAAATATAGATTTTGGTTGAGATAAGAAATTCTTCCCAGGTTAAGGTGCGTCGTTATAATAAATTTAGATGTCTAATAAGGGTAGGGAAGACGTGCTATCAGTTTAGATCAGAGGTCCAAAAAAAAAAATTTCGGGGTTTGGCATCGATTTATTAATATGTAAATTGGTAACTAAGATTTACTTTGGGGAACAAAATACTCTGATTTGGTGACCTAAATTTCATGAATTCGCCGTGATGTTGGACAATAATTGTCCGAAGGACATTACGGGAGAGTCATAGTGACCTGGATGTGTGTGTGTCCGCAAATTAAGGGATTTGATTGGTTGATCTGATAAAAACAAACATTTTTCCGAAAATACCCATTGTCGGACTGATCCGTGATAAGTCCTTCGGACCTTAAATGGCCTCCATTTACCAACAGGAGAAACCGTCCAAATATGGGTATGATTTTCTTTCTCCGTTACACAGATCACTCATTGTATCGACCAGTCAAATATCACTACAGGATTAGTCAACCAATCAAATTGCGAAATTTACAAAAAGATGAAACCATGGGATTCAAAGGGATTCAAAAAATATGTTGTAAAGTAAAGTGAGAGCTTCATGTTTGTTTAACAATTTTCAATATTTATAGAAAAGATAAGTCAAGCGAGCCTTCTAAAAAAGTATTGTAAAATAATATAAAAAAAATTTTCATCAATTATGTAACGATTTTGTGACGTTCAACGGTTCCCCCTGTTCCATTTACCTAGTATATAAATCAACATATAATTATTATTGGACATATTGGACTGAACATATGTACATTAATTATAAATTCAAATATTAAAATAAATTTCATTAAATTTATCAAATTTACCTCATCATAAAAATTTTGATCATGAATTTTTTTAATTGCGAACGAATAATCATTATATTCAATTCGACATTTTGCATGATAAACAGTTGCAAATCCACCCTTCCTAATCTCTTTAATATTTTCAAATTTATCATACGGAATCCATAATAATTGACACCTCTCGTCATCCAATATTTTTTTCACGTCGTCATCAATATTAGAATACGGGAACTTCTTTATTTCTATTTATTACTAACTCAATAAATATTAAGATTTAACAAAACAAAACAAAATACCTTGAAATGTGTTTTTCTCCCTATTAATTAGTATTCTATATAAAGTTTTTCTAAAAAAAAAAAAGAAAAAAAAGAACTTACATTCTAAACCAATATTCAGCTTCTTTTAAATCCTTTTTTGCACCAATACTATTTCGATAACAATACCCAACATTTTTTATTCCATCAGCTTAGCAGATTTCAGATACAACTCATAAGCTTTTCTTAAATCTTTGCTAACTCCAACTCCATGTTTATAGCATTCTCCAAGGCTACAAATCGCATTAATATTTCCCATTTCGGTAGATTTTTGATAATAAATGAACGCTTTATGTTCATCCTTTTCGACCCCAAGTCCATTTCGATAACAATATGAAACCTTATTCGTTCCATTAACGTTCCCCATCTATAGTTGTTAGACGAAACCATGTGATGCTAAATGTCACATATCAAATCTTAATAAAATTAGGTTAAATTTTTTGGTCTTGGTATTTTGTGACAGGTGATATTTAGCATCACATGGTTTCGTCTAACAACTATATCCCCATCTCTGCAGATTTTTGATAATAAATAAACGCCTTATGCTCATCCTTTTCAACTCCAATTCCATATTGATAATAATATCCGACATTATTTGCTCCATTAGCGTGCAGATTTTTGATAATATGTGAATGCCTTATGATCATCTTTTTCAACTCCAATTCCGTTCTCATAACAATATCCGACATTCATGTTCCTTTAGCATGCCCATCTCAGCGGATTTTTTATAATAAATAAATGCCTTATGTTCATCCTTTTAACTCCAATTCCATTTCGATAACACAATCCGACACTAAATGTTCCATCGGCATCCCCCATCGCTGCAGATTTTTTACAATAAGTGAATGCCTGATGTTTATTCTTTTCAATACCAATTCCATTTTGATAACAATATCCAACTTGAAACATTCCACTAATACTCCCCATCTCAGAAGATTTTTGATAATATATGAATGCCTTACGCTCATCCTTTTCAATTCCAATTCCGTTAAGATAATAACATCCGACAATATATGCTCCTTTAGTATGACACATCTCAGCTGATTGTAGATAATAAATGAATGCCTTGTGTTCATCCTTTTCAATTCCAATTCCTTTTTTATAACAGCATCCAACACTATATGTTCCCATAGCATGCCCCATATCAGCCGATTTTTTGATAATAAATAAATGCCTTTTGTTCGTCCTTTTCAACTCCAATTTCATGTTCATAACAATATCAACATTATATATTCCAATGACATTTCCCATCTTTTCAGTTTTTGACAATAAATAAATGCATTATGTTAATCCTTTTTAACCCCAATTCCATGTTGCTAACAAAATCAAACATTGCTTGTTCCCATAGCGTTCCCCATCACTGCTGATTGTTGATAGTAAATAAATGCCTTATGTTCGTCCTTTTCAACTCCGATTCCATTTCGATAACAATATCCGACATAATATGTTCCATCAATGCCCCATCTCTGCAGATTTTTGATAATAAATGAATGCCTTGTATTCGTTCTTTTTAACTCCAATTCCATAATGATAACAATATCCAACATTATGTTCCTTTAACAAAATAAATTACTAACTCCGGACATTTAGGAGTGTCTGTGTAGCATTTTTTTTTTTTGTTTGTTATTACATAATAGCAATTCACATGGTTTTGCATACTCACTATTGTGGACACACGGTATGTATTGGAATTATAGACACGATATCTATCATAACTTATAGTAAAAAATTTGAATCTGTGCACGGATCTACTTAAACATAACCAATCAGATCACGGCTTTATTTGCGTCGATCTTTAAGATTTGATGATTTCTTAATTACTACTGTACTTGATCAAATTTGGTAAAGTTTTTTTTTTGATTTTAATTCAATACACTTGGAGAATTACAGCTATTATCATAATTCCTGAAACACCTGATAAAAATTAGCCGAATGCTTTTTCGGCCGATTCGGTTAAGCTATAGATTTCGGGAATAATAAGATTCAGTATCGGATACGTAATTTAATAAGATCAGATAACTAATATATATTGCAATACAATAAGACTAAATATCGATATGCACTTGTAAGTTGTAAATTTCAATTCCTACTCTTTAGCACGATCCATTTCCCTCAAATGAAGCCTTTATTCATTTCTAATTATTTTCGACGAAAATTTGGTTTTAAAAAAATTGTGTAAAATTTCAAT
>CAJVPY010002996.1:0-14924 GCA_910591965.1 Dentiscutata erythropus | reverse complement strand
ACCAAGATTAACTTAGTAGAAAATAAAGTTATAAGATGTTTTAAAATAATTAAGCTGGGGAAAATTTGTGTACAAGTAATAGACAGAAAGAGTTTTTTTAAATTTTAGATCAATGTTTATATATATGGGTAGTATTTAGTGTTAATTAATTGTCCATATATTTGAATATTTTTGCTTCTTTATTCAGAAGAATTGGAGTTAAATGAATAAAAATAAGGCGTTCACTTACTTCTTGGTTGAATTATCTGGCTAACTGAGCTTTCTTTTTTTGCTAATATAATTTTTTAATCAAAAATAGCCACTATATCTATATCGAACGTGTAGAATTTATCAAGTAGTTCTTTACTGGATTCCAGTGATACTAAATTATCTTTTGTCTTTTAAAATTATAGTCCCGAACTTAAAAGAATATCAGATGATGAGAATTTTAAATTGTCCTGGATTGATTATAATGAATTCAGAATATCTGGAAAATAGAAAAAGAAGAGTTTATATAGGTAGTATTTTTTGTGTTGATTAATTGTCTGTATTTTTGCTTCTTTATTCAAAAGAATTGGAATTGGAGTTGAATAGATAAAAATAAGGCGTTCACTTCTAAATTGAATTGCCTGGCTAACTGGGCTTCATTTTTAATATAAATATATCATACATTAAACCGAAATTATTGTAGAATCCCAATTGTAGACCAAGTTAATATGATATTTAAAAGCAACTTAAGTTGATTCTATACTTGATACTATATAATCGATAAATTTAATAGCAACTTAAGTTGATTTTATATTTGATACATAATAAATTATGCCAAATATTAAGGTTATCTATTTTTATTTTGTAATGTATTCAAAGAATTGCTTTCCAAATTTTTTAGTAATGAGTCGGCAAGATTTTACAAGATTTAGCAAATACAACAATTGGGATGCAATATATAATTAAAATAGTATTCTTTCAATGCTTATAAGCATTCGAAAAGCATCTATCATACAATTCTCATCATGAGTAGGCAATATTAAATTGTCAAAATTGCTATAAAAACTTCATGTTATGCTTTTTAATTTAATTAATTCTGTTATAAATCTTAGTAATTTAAATTTCAAACCAACTTAATTTGGGGATCCGTTAAAGCCAGATTTGATTACAAGATTTTGACTAATAAAAATTATAAATTTTTGTTTACACAGATCATTCCGATGAAGCAAAAAAAGGAAGAAATGTGAAAAATACATGAAACGAATGTCTAAACCTATCTTTGTGTATTAAGAAAAAATATTTGGCGGACGATTTTACATATAAAAGCTTATCTAAACCTAGCCCATACAGACTTTAATCTGACTCTAACCTTAATGTAATTAAATTTGTGATCGAACCTGGCTTTAACAGTTCTCTTAATTTGAAATACACATAGTTTTGTTGTAAATTGAATTAGAATTCTTTAACGACTTAGGCATAACAATAAAGTTTGTATTAATTCATAGACAGATATTCGTCTAATTGGCTGATATAAATTAATTGTCTGGGTAACTTATTTATACAGTTTAACATTTCTAACAAACAATTACTGTAAAAGCCATTTCTAACTTCAATATATTCATTATACAAAAATAATCAGTAATCCCAAAAACTTCTATTTATTGTAGTATTAGCTAAACATTAAGTAGTATGTACAGTATATGAGTATTATTATTACATTAATTATATAGGCTTAAGGTCATGTTGTATCTCTAATAAAGGTCATAATAATAAAATAAAAATGAATTTGATTTTTCAAAAGATAGTTTCACTAATAATTTATTCTGTATCTATTTGTTTTAGATATATATTTGTAAGCTTTAAAATTATGTAATTTGATTGGTTAATTATCACGGACAATCACTGATCTATATTATGCATATTGTTTATTTGTTTACATTTTTTAGCCAATCAAATCGAATGTCCGCCATGCTTTTCCTGAATACGTCTATCCGTAGATATTCTGGGGTTCCCTATACTCTGCAGTGTTTCACTTCTATTTTTGAATTTTCATTAATTTACCATTGGGAGGAATTGAATTGGCAACTATTCGATTTGCAACCTGGGAGCATAACCACTATGCTATCAACCCACAGGTCAATTTCTCATTTTCTAAATTGTAAAGTTATAATAAAATATGTGTAAAATTAAATTTTAAACAACTTTACTTAAGAATTAAAAAAAGGTTATCTTAATAAAAATTTGTATTATTTGTATTTTTTAAAACTTCAAATTTGTCCCAAAATTGTCCCATATTTGTTCCAACTGTCCCGTGTACAACACTGGCTACATGTACTACCCTACTCTGTACTTTGTTTTCATATTACCCGCTTGTGAACTACCTTACCCATCTGGCGGCAGTGTTGTACACAGGACAGTTAGAACAAATATGAGACAATTTTGGAACAAATTGGAAGTTTTAAAAAAATACTTCTTTTTAATTCTTAAGTAAAGTTGTTTACAATTTAGAAAATGAGAAATTGATAGAACAAAGTTGGGACATCCCAGGATGTCCCAGGATGGGACAAGGCGAAAATAGCTTGGAATAGTCGAAATATACAACACTGTCTAGTGGTGTTATCGGTGTCAGTTTTCTGTGATTATGGGTTCGGTTTCTCAGGCCTACTTTCGTGTCACCAGGTGCTTTTTCTATCCATATTTCCTTATTTTACTTGCTCCTGAGTTTTACAGTTTCGGGTAACCAGACCTACTGTCATGTTATTATGGGCATTCTTATGTGGTCGATAGTGTTCCAAATCGTTAGTTGGAAAACCGAATAGTTGACAACTTTCCAACTAACCAGTTAGAAAATTTTTTAATCAACTAACCAACTAATCATTCAATTAATATAATTCTGAGATATTCTGCTTATTTGGAATAATTCAGAATGATTTCTTGGATTTGATTGGCTAATATCTGAAAATATCACGTAATATATGTAATCGGTTAGTTGCCAACTATAGTTGGCAACTAACAGGTTGGTAAAATTTTAACAATTTTGAACACTAGTGGTCGATCCTACTTGAAGTTTCGGTCTTCCTTCCATTTCAGGTTTGAGCAAGGATACTTTAAGTAGTTCCTCTGTACTTCTTTTTTCTTTTTGGGTAGATATCATGCGCCTTATATCTTTATCGGGGGTTCCTTATATTAATGACTTTCTTTTGTTGGAATCTTATCCTTTTTTGGAAGTTGTGTAACCTTTTCATGGCTATGTCCCGCAATCTTATAACCAAACGTGGTTCTGGCAGAGATTGATTCCCCATGGGTTTCGAACTTGCAACCTTACGTTTTGAGACCTAGGAGTGCTAACCACTGCACTATCAACCTATAGGTATAAATTTGCTATTTGCAATAAGGCCATACAAATAAAATTATTTGTTTCTCATTCCCGGCTGGGTCACATAAATATTATGAAAGAGAAAAAAATTTTATTTTTTTACAGCTATTATCATAATTCATAGAACATATGTGAAAATTTGCCCAAATGATTTTTCTGCCAATCCGGTTAAGTTATTAATTCAGCTTGATCCATATAATAATAATAATAATAATAAAATAATTACTGATCATTTTATAATTGTCATAACAATAATGTCAATGATTTTAAATTCATCTGAATGCTTGGTGTACTTTAGTTTGTATGAAAATTTATGAAAAAAAACTGTTCATATCGACCAATAAACCTTAACAAGAAGGAATCGAATATAAATTAGACTTTTATAACAAATATATTGCTTGAACAGTGCTGTTATTTAAAAGTTAAATATGGGGCAGCATCAATCAAAACATAGCATAGTGAGATTGATTACTTTCTAAAAATTGTTACACGAAATAATAAAAAATTAGGACATGTCTAATCATAACATGTTGTTTATAATAAAAATATTAATGCGAAGTAATAACAGATCACGTGATTGAAAAGTGAGATGGCACACCTACACCACGATTTGCGGAATTACTTACGAGAGGCCAATGCCAAAACAAAAAGCTAATTGAAAGGGAGGAATCATATGCGAGCATGCTGCTTTATATGATAATGACATATGAACAACATAAGCCCAAAAATAGAATCTGGAAATAGCTTTTGATAAAACCACAGCACCAAATACTGAACTCCCTTAGTGTCAAATTTGATCGATCAGACTTTTTCTTGACCCACCCAAATCAAATGATGGGATGGGATTCTACCATTTCTTTACTCTTATACTTCTTTACCGTATATTTGGTATTTTCACTTGCTTCTCTGCTCACAGCCGGCCTGCTCTGGCAGGCAGGCGGGAAACCACTGGCTAATCAATTCTATAGCAACTCCCAGTACAATGAGTGTTGCATACTTCTCGAGATGTCTTTGCCATTCTGGCTAATTACAGCCAGTCACTTGTTTATCCACCATCATGTACTAATTCCATTTAACTGCTTTAATAAAATACTGCCTCCACCTAAATAATGCCAGCATAGTCCAAACTTAAGCAGTGTAAAGCAATACTTTTCATAATGATTAAAAATATTCATATTTTGATTGATATCACACTACATTACAATTAGACATGCTCTAATTTTTATCATTTTGTATAACAAATTTTAGAAAATAATCAATCTTACTATGCTATGTTTTAATTAACGCTGCTCCATATAGTCGACTGGTTTAAAAATGAATCTTGGATTAGGATTTCAAGTGACCAAGATATTATTAATATTTGTTGAGAATGCATGAAGAATTATGATAAATGAAATCAAAATAAATAATATTATATGTTTATATTTGTTTATAAGAACAAAAAAATAATTAGAAATAAATGAATCAAAATTTAGTTTAATTTTTTAAAACAGAATTTTTCATCTTTAACAAGAAATGAAGAATAATTAGAAATGAATAAAAGCTTCGTTTGAACAAAAATGGATCTTACCAAAGAATAGGAATCGAAATTTAATTCAATTTTTTAAACCCAAATTTTTTTGTCTTCAACTAGAAACAAAAAATAATTAAATAGCTTTATTTGAACAAAAATAGATCTTGCCAAATAATGGGAATTGCATGCCAATATTTAGTCTTATTGAAATATAAGTTCTATATTAGTCATCTGATCATATATCTGATATATCTGTTACTAAATCTTATTATTATCGTTATTATTCCCAAAATCTATAGCTTAACCAGATTGGCAGAAAAATCATTTGGGCAAATTTTCAATGAATTATGATAATAGCTGAGACATAAATATTTTACTGTGAAAAATATATATTTTTTTAACCAATCATATTTTAGAAAAGATTTAATTTTTTTAAAAAAATAAATTTATTTCCTGGGCGGCCAGGTCACTTTTTACTATTTATATAGATAAGAAACAAATAATTTTATTTGTATGGCCTAATATATATTTAGATATAAAATTATTATATTAATAAAATTTAAGTTCATTAATAATCAAATATTATTATTATTGTTATTATATTAAATTTATTTTTAATTTAAAATTAGCATTATTAAAAATTTGTATATATCTAATTTGAAATTTGTACTTAATTTGGAATTAGTACCTAATTTGGGATTTGTATCTAATTTGGGATTTGTATCTAATTTGGGATTTGTATCTAATTTGGGATTTGTATCTAATAAGACTTTGGGATTTTGGTAGTAGAATTTGGGATTTGGAATTGTGATTTATAGATTTGAATTTGGGCAGCAAGTATAGTTCTATTTTCTTCACTAGCAACTATCAGCTCTTGAAAAAATTTTAATAGATCTTTTATTTAAGATGTTGTATCTAAGTTGCCTGTTTTGTATAGTTAATAAAGCTCTTCTAATTAATTAGAGAGATCAAGGAAAGTGGGTATAGTGGAGAATTTTAAAATATGATTCCAATATTCCATTAGCTTTTTTTATTTCTTTTGCTACTTTATTATCAAGATATTTATTAAGGTGTGAAAGAAGGCCATGAATAATTGTTGCGGCTAATGCTGGAAACAGCTGATGACAGAAATCATGCGATAAACAATGATTATCTGCCATTGTCAATTTTGATTATGTAAGTCATCTAATAGTGTCAAATGATGTGCATCATGATACCATCAAATAAGGTGTGTCATGATAGCCAAAATTGTCTTTATAGTACTCGCTTTTAAGCTTTTTTTAGTTTTATGAATTCTTATAATAATCTAAAAGATTACTAGTCTTTTTTATAGTACCTCTTCTAAAAAGATTAGGAGCCTACATAGTTCTTTTAGTTTTATGAATCTTTATTATCTAAAAGAATTACTAGGCTTGCTAGTCTTTTTTTTTAATAAGGTAAAAAAGGTTAGTAATTTACCAACTGCCGGAACCCAAATATGTCAAAATTCTTGTACTTCACATTAGTAGCTATTAATTCATAGTTTATTTTAAAATCTAAATAGAGATCAAAGTAAGAGACACAGTACCAAGTTTTAAGAAAAAAAAACCAGGCTAGTAGTTTTGCTATTAGTTTTCATTTTTTATATTTCTCTATAAAAAAAGTTAGTAGTAATTTACTATTAATTTCATGGTTCTATTTTTCTTACTGTGATCTTACTTGAACTTATTACAGTATTATAGATAGTGATTTTATGTTTCAAAAAAAGAAGTCAGTACAGAAACCTGAATGCACTAAAATTCTGTGCTTAAGTTTTTTTTTTAAAAAAAAAAGGATTAGTAATGAGTTATTAGATTTGCAGTTCTTTAGTTTTCTTCATTATGATCTTATTTGAACTTATTACAGGAGCTTGAATATGCAGAGATTCTGTGCCATGTTTTTTTTTTAAAAAAAAAGGTTAGTAATTTGGTCTTGTTTTGTGGTTCTTTTAGTTTTCTTATTGTAATCTTACTTGAACTTATTACAGGAACCTGAATATACAAGGATTCTGTGCCAAGTTTTTTTTTTTAAAAAAAAAGGTTATTAATTTGTTACTATTTTTTATGGTTCTTTTAATTTTTATAGTGATCTTATTTGAACTTATTACAGGAACCTGAATTTGCCAATGGCTTTTTTAGTTATCTTTTTGTAATTTTAATTGATCTTTTACAAGAACCTGAATATACCGAGATTCCATGCCAAAGCCTTTTTTTAAACAAAAAGGAAGGTTAGTAATTCATTACCAGTTTCATGGTTCTTTTAGTTTTCGTTATTGTATTATAATTTGAACTTATTACAAAAACCTGAATATGTATGGAATCTGCGCTTCAAGTTTTTTTTTAAAAACAAAATAAAAGATTAATAGCTTGCTATTCGGAGATTCATGCTTACTCTTTTTTTTTAAATAAGGTCAGTAACTTTTATTGGTTTTGTGGTTCTTTTATTTTTCTCATTGTGATCTTAAACTTATTATAGAAACCTGAATATGCATAGATTCTGCACCCCAAGATTTTTTTTTTAAAAAAAGGCTAGTAAATTGTATTAGTTTTGTGGTTCTTTTAGTTTTTTTTCACTATGATCTTATTACAGAACCTGAATATGTAAAGATTCTGTTCCAAGTCTTTTTTTCAAAAAAAAAAGCATTAATTTGTTACTATTTTGTGGTTCTTTTAGTTTTTTTGTAGTGAGCCTCATAATTTTTTTTTTTTTTTTAAAAAAAAAAAAAGGTTAGTAATTTGTTACTATTTGACAGATTTTTAGTGCCCAAGCTTTTTTTTTCAAAAACAAAAAAAAAAGGTTGGTAACTTGCTATTGAATTCGAACTTATTACAAGAACGTAAATACACAAAAATTCTGTGCCCAAGTGTTTTTTTCAAAAAAAAAGATTAGAAGCTTACTATTAGATTCATAGTACTTTGTTTTCTTGTTGTGATCTTGCTTGAATATGTTACAGGAACCAGAATATATAAAGATTCATTTCGAGTTTTTCCTCCCAAAAAAAGGTTAATTTTTTTTCTAGTTTTATAGTTTTGTTTTACTTTGTGATCTTACTTGAATTTAATATAGGAGCCTGAATACATTGAGATTCTGTGTCCCGAGTTATTTTTAAAAAAGGTAATTTGTACCTAAATATGCAGAGATTTCATGCTAAGCTTTTTTTGAATTCTGAAAAAAAGGTTAGTTTAATTGTTAAAATTTTGAATGTGCCAAATAATGTGCCACAGGGTATTGATATTATTTGCAACTCTTGCATGCATAGTTTTAACCCTAACCTATACGTGCATAGTCCTAACGTGCATTATATATTTTTCGATTCCATACTCTAATGTGATTTATTTATTTGTTTGCACATGATAATTAGCATAAATGCACAGGTCCAAAGCATATAAAATATCAGAATCTTTACCTGATATGCTTCTGATATTTTTTGACATATTGCCAATATAGATCAGATTTTTGGCACCAATCGTTAGCTATCAGGTATCTGATATTTATGCTTTGGACCTGTGAATGGTGTTGCCAAATTTTTTTTTAACTTTAATTCTGTAATTATGCCGGCAACTCCAAAACTTCCCAGAACACCAACCAAATACAAGAATATAGTTTATTTTTTTAAATCAAAAAAATTACCTGAAATCATTAATTATCCTGCTGCAAAATATAAATTTGAGAATCATTGTAAAAAATTTGAATTAGACGAAAATAAGATTCTTTACCTTTCTGCTGCTTTTAAAGATGGTAAAATAGTATCAGATAAATGGTGTGCTATTCCTAAATACAATGTGGAGTTGTGTGTGTTATTGCTAAAAAACTTTCATAATTAATCAAATCATTGAAATTATTATAAAACCTTTTCTGCTCTTTTCAAAAAACATATTGGTATTACACAAACCGAGGTACAGACTTATATTAATGAGTGTCCAGTTTACATTATTAATTCTTCTATTAAAGAACGAACCGATATGAAATCGGTTGTATCTGTAGCACCATGGTAGCATATTCAAATTGATTTAATTGATTTTTATAATTTTAAAAATGTGAATTACGGGTTTGCATAGTTACTCACATGTGTCTGTATATTTTCAAAATATCTTGTCACTATTCCTATAAAAAACAAAGAAGCAGATACAGTTGCTATATATTTAGTTAAAGATGTTTTTAGAATTCTCGGCCCACTATTAGTTTTACAAAGTGACAACGGAAAGGAGTTCAAAGGTATAGTTAAGCAAGTCTGTGAAACTCTCAATATCAGAATTAAGCATGGTTACCCTCACCATCCACAGTTCCAAGGACAGGTAGAACAACTTAACCAAACAATTGGTTGAGGTTTTACAAAATTGCTGGGATTGTGATAATCAACTTCAAAAAAAAGAATGGACTGATGTATTAGATGCCTTTGTTATGTCTTACAATTCAACTGTACATATTGCACATAAATATACACTTCATGAAGTTATGTTTGGCTGGAAGATGCATTGCATCTATAAAACACCAGATCCAAATAATGAAATGTGCTTATGGAATATCAGATAATGATCAGGAAAATGAAATAAATATTTATAAAGCACTCGATAATAATAACGATGAAGTACCCAATAATAATAATGATAAAGCACCCAATAATGATAATGACGAAGCACTTGAGGATGATGAAGTGGGTAAAGCAGATGCTTCAGAAACATATAATCCTAGTAACACTGAAATGTAAAATTTTGACCATTTTTTTTTTTAGTCAGTAAATGCAATGCTAGGAAAATATTACAAAAAAATGTTCAACAATAGAAAAAAAACACCAAATAATACAATTGAGACCAAAACCATAGTTAAAGTTGCACTGGACCATGATACCAACCCTCAACCCCCCAAAAAAAAATTATAGCCAACATATTCACAGCAAGGCATATTCAAAAGACTAACCTCAAATAATCACACGGCGATTGTTGTAGACAGAAAGGAAATGTCTATTTCTATTAATCAGGTCAAAGTTGTAAAGTCATGATTTTTTTTTTAAAAAAAATTTTTTTTTTTTTTCTTAAATGTAACTTTTTATTTTAAATGTAAATTTTTTCAAACAAAATTTTATAAAATATCAACCACTTTTTATTAAAATAAAAATTCTGAATTTGGGCATATAAATCAGACTTTTATTACAAGTTATAAATACTAATAAGAAACTAAAAGAACCATGAGACTAATATCAAAATAAATATTTAAATCAGGCTTATAATAAATTCAGAGTAACCAATAATAAACTAATTGATCCAATCTTTGACTTGCTCATTCAAGTTCTGTAATCAGTTCAAATAAGATTAAAATAAGAAAATTAAAAGAATTACAAATTTAATAACAAATTACTAACTTTTTTTTTAAAAAAAAAAAAAAGATCAGAACAAATTTTGGCGCATCAAGGCTCTCATTTTAAGTTTAGTAAAATCACAATGAGAAAACTAAACTACAATGCTAGTAACAAATTACTACACTTTTTTTTTTTTTTTTGAAAAAAGATCAGATATAAATTTCAGGTTCCTGTAACACAGTAAATTCAAGTAAAGTTACAATAAAAACTAAAAGAACTACGAATCTAATAAGCTCATCTTTTTTTTTAGAAAAAAATCTTGGAGCAAAGGATCTCCACATATTCAAGTTCCTGTGATATAATACAATAATAAAAACTAAAAGAACATGAGACTAGTAACTAACTACTAACTTCCTTTTGTTAAAAAAA
Organism: Dentiscutata erythropus; assembly: GCA_910591965.1. Classification (NCBI taxonomy): domain Eukaryota; kingdom Fungi; phylum Glomeromycota; class Glomeromycetes; order Diversisporales; family Gigasporaceae; genus Dentiscutata; species Dentiscutata erythropus. The sequence goes on along the minus strand of CAJVPY010002996.1, from coordinate 4,325 downwards.
AAAAGACTTGGACATGAATCTTGGTGCTTTCAGATTCCTGTAATAAGATCAAGATCACAATGAGAAAGCTAAAAGATACATTAAACTAGTAACAAATTACTAACTTTTTTTTTAAAAAAAAATTATGTGGCTCTGGATCTCGGCATATTCAAATAAAGATTACTACAAATTAGCTATCTTTTTTTTTTAAAAAAAAAAACTTAGCACAGAATCTTTATGTATTCAGATTCATATAATAAGTTCAAGTAAGATTATAATAAGAAAATTAAAAAGCTACTAAGCTAGTAACAAATTACTAACCTCTTTTTTGAAAAAAAATCAGGGACAAATCTTGGCGAATTAAGGCTCCTATAATAAGTTAAGTAAGATTACAATAAAAAAATTAAAAAACCACAAAGCTAGTAATCTTTTTTTTTTGAAAAAAAGATCAGGTGCAAATCCCAGGCTCCTGTAATACAGTAAGTTTGAGTAAGATTACAATAAAGAAAATTAAAAGAACTATAAATTTAATAGCAACTTAACTTTTTTTTTTTTAGAATCTCTGCATATTCAGGTCTCTGTAACATGTTCAAGTTATTTTTTTTCAGTATTAAGGTGAGGTTATGCCTCATGACTTTTTTATTAAGTATATATTTTTGTTGTATATATTATGTGATACAATTATTTTATATACTAATTATTAAGTACATTATGGCTCAGACAGGTCTTGACTACTATCTGCGACCTAAACCTACCAGAGTATTCCATATCCCACTTATGTATTACCTGGATTTAACTACTTTATCCTGATTTGTACACATTACTCCTTTCTATATTCACCGCATCTCTTATACTTTACCACAAGCAACTTCCTCTTTTGGTATCCCATAGGAGGCCTTGTAACCATGAAGATTCTTCCAAATTGGTCAGACCGCTCTGCCTTCCTATTTCAAGTATTTTGTCCTACTACCCACGCAGCATCCGCATCATGTGTTAATATATTGTGGGGCTTTTTATACTCAACAACATATTGTTTTGCAACAATTTCTTACATGTTGCATTAACCAATATATTAATTTATAAACTAAATACCGTAACAATATTGAATATATTTACTAATAACAAACCTCACTGTCAAACTTTATAATTAAAGCAAATTTCATATATATAAAATATAACTATTAGCCTACAAATTCAGAAATTCTTTTTCCTTTTTTAGCTTTTATTCCATCATCCAAGCTTTTACACCTATTAAGCTAAATACCTTCAAAGCCTACCAGAACGATGCGATAATAACAATTAAAATCTCAATTGTCACTATCATATCATATGATCTCATGATTATCATCGTCCTCTGATTAAATCAATAAAATTATATTACTTCTAAGTTCTGACCCAGATATAAATATTATTAAAATAACATGATAAATGATTACTTAACATCTCAGTTTTACTGAAAAATCTTAATATATAATTATCATCGTACTTTAATAAAAATATACGAAATAATCTTAGATCCAAGCCTCTTTACTTATATAAAACCTATTTAAACTCTACGAAAACACTGCACCGCCCCGAAATAATTAATTTCCATCTCAATTCTCTTTAGATGATCATAAGATATGATTATCAATTACTCTACTTAAAGTGTGTAAATTATCATATATCATTGTATATTCGTAATATAGCGATCAAACGCAAAAATCATAATATCTTTGATCTGTTAAATTTGATAATCTATATATAATTAGTGCTGAAAATATATATTTAACCAGCTATTTTCTTTACCCTCAGTCTTAAATTAATTATCAATTATAATATTTTTCTTACCTTTTATTCTCGGTTTATACATTAATATAATCTTTGTCCTTTTCTTCGTTTAAGCTATTTAATTTTCTTAAAAATGTCAACGCCATCTGAAACTTCAAAAGATTATCGAAAAGAACTCTCCTGTAACAGACAAAAATGGTTTAGAGATAAAAAAAATGATAATACTACTCAATTCACTATTATAGACTTTGAAGAACTCGAATGCTTACTTACAACTGAAATCCCAACTGTTGTAATTGAACCTCTTACTCTTGATACTAATCTTGATCTAATTAATATCCATCCTAATCCAAGACCGCACTCTATTCACATTAAAACATTACGACATGATATGGGAAGAATGGATCAAGCCTGTAGACATTGCGAAGCTAAATTTTGGATGCTAGAAAAGGAGCAGAATAGTGGTCTCGCTGCTCCGAAATTTCCTGTTTGCTGTGCTAGTGGCAAAGTAAAATTGCCTCCATTAATTCAACTGCCCCCACACTTACTAAATTTATATATTTCAAATACACATCTTGCCAATAAATTCCAAAAAAACATAAGAGCCTATAACTCAGTTTTAGCCTGCATATCTTTTGGTGCTAAAGTAAATCAACAATTCGTAGGACAAAGTGTATCAAATTTTCGAATTCATGGCCAAGTCTATCACCTCATCAGACTGTTGTTACCAGAAAAAAGCAACTCTCTAGCATTTGCTCAACTTTACATCTATGACACTGTGCATGAAATTGAAAATTGTCATAACACCATGAATCAATTGAATGAATTAAGTGAAGATATTTTACAGACTTTACAAAATGTACTTGATGAAAGCAATTCTTATATTCAAAAATTTTGTCAAGTAAGAGATATTATTCAAGAAAATTTAACCACCTCAATTTCAATGATAATTTATAGTGATAAATCTCGTGACATTTACCGCTATAATGCCCCAACATCCTCTGAAGTAGCTGCGATTATAGTTAGTGATAGTTATGAAATCAATCCAACGAGCCGAGATATTCTTCTTAGATTGCACGAAGGAAATTTGCAAATATTCGAGTTTCATTCCTTATATAATCCGCTTCACTATATACTATTATTCTCTAAAGGTGATGATGGTTAGCACGTAGATATACTACTCATAAATGCTGTAAAAAGAGAAAGAGTAACAACAATGCAATTTTACTTCTATAGATTGCAAATTAGAGATCGTGATTGGATACAGCACGCTGGCTGTTTATATTTACAGTATATTGTTGACCAATATGCCAAGATAGAACAAAATCGTTTAATCTACCTTAAAATGAACCAAAAATCTCTTTGAACTGAGTTGTATCAAGGTGTTATAGACGCATTACATACTCATAATAATAGTATGGATATTAGTCGTCATATAATTCTTCTTTCATCTTTTACTAGCGGACTACGTCAAATGTATCAACTATATCAGGATGCAATGACAATTATAACTCACTTTGGAAAACCTGATCTTTTTGTAACTTTTACCTGTAACCCTAAATGACTAGAAGTGACCAGGGAATTATTACCTCATCAAGCCGCTGCTAACAGGCCTGATTTAACAGCCCGTGTATTTCATGTAAAATTGCAAGCTCTGTTAAAAGACCTATGCAATAACTATTGGCTTGGAAAAGTTATTGCATATGTATATATCGTAGAATTTCAGAAGCGTGGTCTTTCCCATGCTCATATTTTACTAATTCTCGCTCCTGAAAACAAATTACGATCAACTGATGATTATGATGCTATAGTTTTAGCAGAAATTCCTAACAATGCATTAAATCTGCTCGCTTATGAAACTGTCTCAGCTATGATGATGCATGGGCCATGTAGTTCTTTGAACCCAGACGCTCTATGTATGAAAAATGGTGTTTGTAAAAAAGATTATCCCAAAAGCTTCCAAGAACGAACTATAGAGAGTAATAGCGGATACCCTATTTACTACAAGCGAGATACTAATCAATTCGTAGAGATTAGAACTGACGTCAAATTAGATAATAGATGGATCGTACCTCATAATATCAAATTGATTACAAAATATAACGCCCATATTAATGTTGAGATCTGCAGTTCTATATTAGCCGTTAAATATTTATATAAATACGTTTACAAATGGCATGACTACGCAACTTTTATCTTTACGCATTCCACTCAAACAGATAACCAACAACCATCAACTGAAACTGTCCAAATTGATGAAATCAAAATGTACCTCGATGCAAGGTATGTTTCAGCTTCTGAAGCTATCTGGAGAATTTTTCATTACAAACTCCATAACCGTGCTCCAAAAGTTCAACGACTTGCAGTGCATCTTCTAGGACATCAGCATGTTTTTTTTCAAGAAAGAGAAGATCTCCAAGATATCATTAATCATGCTAATAATCAGATGACGACTTTAACAGCTTGGTTTCAAGAGAATATAAATAATCCCGAAGTATATGAACTCATATATGTCGAGTTTCCCACTTATTATACTTGGACCGCTAAATGTAAGTGGACACCCAGACAAACATCTA
>CAJVPY010002995.1:0-14926 GCA_910591965.1 Dentiscutata erythropus | reverse complement strand
AAATGAAAGAGAGACCTCTTGATACCACTTAAAAGAGAGTGAGTTACTAAAAACAACAAAGACAGCCTTCCTCCAGATAGTGCACTACTCGAATTTTATTGATGTGTGATAAACTCTGAACTTGTCAGCAGGTAGCATATAAGAACTATCTCTAAATGACAAGCGCCGGGTCTGCAGTAAGTAATAAACTCTGAAACTGTCAGCAGGTAGCGTATGAGAACTATTTCTAAACAACAGTTGCTGTCTTACAGTCCCTTCTTTCTTCAACTTATAAGCTGAGAAGTCAGTTTTTATTGTTTTTGTTGAGTAGTTTTTTCAAAAAAATTTGGACCAAGTGATCGTTGGAAAGAGTTGAATAATTTGAAAACAAATATAATAAACTTATAATTATGAACTAATAATTTAATCAAAGATAATATATATTATAAAGTTATAAATAGCATTATTTAAAATTATCAAATGAATATTTAAAAATAAATATAATAAAGCTTATACTTACTTGCTAATAATTTAACAAAAAAAAATCTTATTATAAAATTATAATATCATATAATATAATTTATAATCAAATATTATGCATATCAGCTAAAAATTGACAAGAGAAAATATATTTTATAAATTATTAATATGTAATTTAAAAATTATCAAATAAAAATCTAAAAACAAATATAATAAAACTAATATTTACTTGCTAATAAGAGATAGATAGGTATTATAAAGTTATAAATAGATCATTTAAAATCATCAAAAAATAAATATACTAAAGTTTATACTTACTAATTAATAATTCAACAAAATAAGATATGCATTATAATTAGGCGAGACCAATTTAATTTGGTGGTTTACACTAAATCCTTTCTCAAAGGGAAAGAGGGGATGTAAAATAGAACATATAATATAATAAATTTTAATCTTTTTTTTCTTGATCAGAAATTATCAGGCTCTCTTACTTGTTTTTTATGTTTGTTCATTTTCTCTTCAGAAAGTTTCAGAATCTTGCAATTTCTAGTCTTAATTCTATTCGATATTAAGTTCTCCACCCAAAATTACCAAAATTATATATGCATTTCAAAAAGAGTAATATAAACTACTGAATCAAATTAGTCTCGCCTAACTGAAATATGAATAAAATTAGTAGCACCTGACTAAAATTTTGACTTAATACATGTATGAAGATGGGCTTAATTTTAGGCAGACGTTACTTTAGACTTTAGATAGAGGCTACTTTAGATACAACAGTAACCTTTGTACCTAATTCCATTAACCACCCAATACTCTAATTCTCCTAATCAATCGCATGATCATGTGAGTCACTCAAATTATATTTTCATTTTACCTTTGCTGTTTTCAAATCATTATATATCTTGTCATTTATTTGTACACTTTTTTACTAAGTGCAGGGACTCTTCAGAAACTATGTGACACACAGTAATGTTTGTAACTATAACTCATAATAGAAACTATAAGAATTCTAACATGAACTACATAATTCAACTCTAACTATATATTAGAATAGTGAGCAAACTTTATATGAGAATTTTTACAATAATTAATGATAGAAACCAAAATAATTTCGATGCAAGCTCAACCTCAAAATGTATTATATATTGAGTAGGTTTGTAACAGAATTTTTTTTATAGAAATTATGATAAATTCATGATAATTCTAATACAACTAACTCTTTTTTCATTGTTACTAAAATGATATACAAGTTTTGTATTTTATATATTCAATAAAACTTGGCTAAAAACACTTAAGTACAGTACCTCCGTCAATGGACCCAATAAAAGAATTTGATTGGTTTGTCTAATCAAATGACCAATTAGATTCTTTGTCAAATTTATTAGTGATTTCTATAAGTAAGTGGGAGGAGAAAAAAAGAAGTAACACAAACTACCAAATTAAATTGGTCTGGCCTTATATTAAAATCAAAAAAGCAAATACTGTACAATAAAGCTTATATTTACCTGCTGATATTTAATAAAAAAAAATATGGTTACAAATTTATAAATTCATAATTTAAAATTAAATAAAATTTTTAAAAACAAATATAATAAAACTAATTCTTACTTACTAAAAATTTAACAAGAGAATTTGTTAAAATATTTGTCAAAGAATTGTAAGCAAAAATAATATATCTTATACGCATGTCCTACTAATAGGTTAATATAATCATTTTTTAAAATAGTATATACTAAAATTTTTGTCAGAGAATCTTAAACAATTATAATATAGCTTATATATATGTGCTAATAAGCTGACAGAATCATTTTTTAAAATGGCAATGTTAAAATATTTGTTAGAGAATCTTAAGCAAATATAATATAGCTTATATGTACCTTCTAATTAGCTAACAGAACTATTTGTTAAAATGTATGTGTTAAAATATATATTATTTGATAGAAGAAATGCAATTTAAAGATTAAATGAAAAATTTAATGCCAAATAAACTAAAGCATATACTTACTGTCTATAATTTAACAAAAAAAAAGTGTATTATAAGTTTGTAGATACTGTAGTATATTTTAAGATTACTAATAACAATCTTAAAAATTAATTTAAAGCTTATACTTACTTTCTAATAATTCGATAGATACATTGTTAAAATATAATGTAAATCTAAATATAATAAAACTTACTTGCTAAAAAAATTTATTAAATATGCAATGAATACATATTTTAAAAGTAATAATTTTAAGATAATTCTATTTACCACCTAGAGTGAGGTCTTATCACTTAGATTAATTAATAAATTTGCAATATCAGGTGTAACCAAATTTTTGTATATAACTTTGTTAGACCTACTGTACAGCATAACATAGAGTACCCGGCGTGATTTGATTTTTTATATAATGAAATATTAAATCATATATATTTAATATTAAATATGTAATATTCTCTACATTGTTTGTCATGCATAGACTGGATGCAGTGATGCACAAGATGTTAAAATGCATTTTTAAATAGAAAAAAATTCCCCTGGGAGGTAAATAAAATTTTTAATAATTAAATTTATATTTACTATTTCATAATTTGACAAGACAAAATATTTATCATAATGTTATAATTGGTATAACATAAAATCAAGTGAAATCCTAGTAACTATATACTTACCATCTAATAGAAGAAAATATGCATTATAAATTTATAAATAAAACTCTGTAAAATTTTAAAGGCAAATGTAATAAAGTTTATACTTGCTTTTTAATAATTTGATAGAAATATTTGTTTAAATATTGTAAATTACATATTATGAAAATCATAAATAATAATTTTAAAAAATATATTTATATTCTAATAATTTGACAGAAATATACTTTAAATATTTTTAAATATATATTGAAAATCATAAATAATTATTTTAACTTTTAATTTTAATCAATAAAGTCTATTATTACCCGCTAATAATTTGTTAGAAATATGTTAATTATTTATCAGATACATATTTTTAAAAAAATATCAAATAATGATTTTTAAAAAAATGATGTTTATATTTACAAGCTAATAATTTGATAGAAACACAAGTTAAAATATTTATCAGATACATATTTTAAGAAAAATTTATCAAATATTGAATTTAAAAACTAGTGATTCTTATATTTACCAGCTAATAGTTTATAAAGCATTTGTTAAAATATTTATTGAATGCATATTTTATAAATAATAATTTTAATATAATTATATTTGCCACCCAGAGTGAAATCTTATCAATTATATTAATCAATAAATATTTGCAATATCGGGTGTAAAAAATTTTCATACAAAATCCATGAATAACTTTGTTAAACCTACTGAACAGCGTTGCAACAGTCACTTTGATAACAATAACCAAGACTTTCTATTTTATAAGTGCCATGTTAGCATGTTTTTGATAATAAATATATGCTTTATATTCATCTATTTCAACTCCAATTCCGTAATTATAACAATAACCAACTTGATATATTCCATCAACATTATCCATATTAGCAGATTTTTGATAATAAACGAATGACTTATGTTTATCCTTTTCAACACCAATTCCATTTTCATAACAACATCCAAGATTGTACATTCCACTAGAATTATCCATATTTGCAGATTTTTGATAATAAATGAACGCTTTATGTTCGTTCTTTACAACTCCAATTCCATATTCATAACAATATCCAAGCCAGTTTATTCCATTAACATTACCCATATCAGCAGATTTTTGAAAATAAATAAATGCCTTATATTCATCTTTTTCTACTCCAATTCCATAATAATAACAATAACCAATTTGACGCATTCCGCCAGGGTTACCCAAATAAGCACATTTTTGATAATAAATGAATGCCTTATGTTCATCCTTTTCAACTCCGATCCCTTCTTCATAGCAATGTCCGAGACTGCACATTCCATTAGAATTACCCATATCGGCAGATTTTTGATAATAAATGAACGCCTTATGTTCATCTTTTTCAACTCCAATTCCATAACGATAACAATACCCAAGACTACTCAAACCTATAGCATTACCCATGTCGGCGGATTTTTGATAGTAAATGAATGCTTTATGTTCATCTTTTTCAACACCAATTCCACTTTCGTGACAATCTCCAAGACTGTTCATTCCAATAGCATGGCCTATATTAGCTAATTTTTGGTAATAACTCAATGCCTTATTGACATTTTTTTCAACACCAATTCCATCTCGATAACAATTACCGAGGGAATCGATTCCATAAGGATCATCCATATCTGCAGATTTTTGATAACAAATAAATGCTTTATGATAATCTTTTTCAACTCCAATTCCATCTTTATAACAAAAGCCGAGATCACACATTCCAATGGAATCACACATCTCAGATGATTTTTGATAATGAAAAAATGCTTTATAATTATCATTTTTAATCCATATACCACATTCAGAACAATATGCAAGAATATTTTGTATTGTAGAATTTGTTTGTATGATAGGATTTGTTTGGTTATTTAAACATAAGTTGATTATCTCTTCTGGTTTTTGCTGCTTATTTGTCATATAATGATCTATTGAATAAAGAATTGAATCATAATAATTTCCTTTCATAACTTCTTTATTATGCAAATCGCATAATTCTTCAACAACACTAGTTAAAAATTCTTGTGAATCATGCAATGATAAATCTGTTAAGTTTGAAGTATTAGTAACTTGATCTTTATTACCATTAACAATGCTTTTTATTGAGATTTCTGTAGTTGGATTATTGTAAATACTTGGAAAGCTATTCTCATTTGACATGATGAGATTAATTTATAAGGTACAACGTATCATGGACGATAGAATTTATGATTTGCAACAAATTATTATTACCATTACACAAATATTTTGTACTATGATACACAGGTTATAAAAGGGTGAAACCCGCGACAAAGATGTTGATGCAGATCTTACTTAGTTAGGGTTAGTGATAGGTTAGTTACTATTTTAGATAGTGAACTACATCAAATAACGTAACCACTTTCGCGTGTTTCATCCTGTCGTATAATTTTTATTAAAATATATATTTTATTTAGTGCTGTGTATGATAAAACTTAGATTTGTACGATCTTTTTTATTACAGTATCACTATATAACTCCTGATGGAGATTTAATTTTTAATCATTGATTAGAACGTGCGTGTCTGTTAGATTCGTTAAATTCGTCAGAAATTACTACTTAATGCATTTATTTTAGGGACTTAATTCTGGTTAGTCGAAACATTAGAGCCAAGGATAATATATAGCTCTAGGCAAGGTTAGCTTTAGGCAATACAACTTTTAGGTTTTTAATAAGCATGACATTCGTTCTTTGTCATAATCAATTTTGATTATCACTTTAGGATAACTATTACAGAAGCGACTTTTTGTGAATGCTAAGGTAATTAAGACAGGTTGAATATATATATATATGTTATACTATACTATATAGTTGTATTTACAATTGATCAATCCTGTATAGCGTAGCCTACAGTACTCTGTTTGTGATGTATTTCGCCTATTTAGTAAACAAACTCATAATACGTAAATACTATTCAGCTACAAACGCTCGAATTCTAAACTATTGCGATAAATCACACATAATCTCTTTGCATATTATTAACTAATGATTGAATTCGTGTTAATTTGTGATTCATGAATTGAATTCAGAATACTCGAAACATTTGATCGAGTTAATTTGTTCAGATTTTATTCAAATTACGTATTCGTCTATTCGAGTCTTGAATTTAAATTACTATCTACAAAAACATGTATATTTCATATTCCTGTTGGCAAAGTAAAGTTTATATTCAAAATTTTATTAGTGTATGTAACTATTGCATAATATGTCTTGACTAGCAAGTTAAAAATTCGCGATTTGTGGCAATGACAAATTCACTCCAGTTACGGTACTTATGGTCTTATCCAAGAAATTTATCTTTAAGATTGAATAATGAACCCCACCCACGAATTCAACAGTCATAATGGTGGGAATGCAATAACCGATAAAATAGTAATATTATTTAAGAAAATATTTTAAATAAGATCGGGATATTATATGCTTACGAAATTGTGAAAGATAAATGATGCTGATTAAACTAGAAATTATTAAGAGAAAGATATTTCAGCAAAGATTAGACAGTTCCCACAGCTCATAGAATTTAAAATACCAAAAAATTAAAAATTTTCCTAAATTTTAACGAAACATCACAACAGCTGTAGAGTATAAGGCAGTATCAGAAATTGAAAACTAGCTAGACAGTTATCGAAGGACATTCATTAAAAGTTAATTTTTAAAATTGTCTTAATAAAGACTTAACATTTTAAAATGCTTTTATTGAATCCATTCATGAGAAATTAAATCCGTGAAAATTTACCATTATTATTGAATATTTTTTATTTTATTTTATTCGTATTGATTAGCTAATCAAAATATTATTTATTGAGTATTACTCTAAAATTTAAAAAATACCTAATAAATATTTGCGAGCCAGGGATGGGATATGTTGTGCATAAGATTTAAAAACGAGCATTGTAAAAAGCTCCTAAATGCATATCGTCACTTGATCCAACTAATAATGTGGTGCTTAGGATTTTTTTTTTACCTCCATAATGCACGTTTGTTTAAATCTTTACATATGGTCCTGTCTAACCGTATTACACGTCACTCTGGTTATATCGATATTTTTGAGACATTAATAAAAAAATTCAAAATGTCGGTACGGTGAGTTATATATTAAATTTTGAAAAAAAAATGTCGGTAAAGAAAGATTTTAGTATGATGTCGTTATTATTATATCCAGATGTCGGTATAACCAGAGTGACGTGTTTAAACAGTTATAACGACAAGCCTCATTAATTCAAGTCAAGCGAAATCAGTTCAGCAAGATGAAAAGTTTCATGCTAGTACAAATATATTTTAAAGTAGAAATATGATTTGCATAATTCACAAATCAAACAATACAGGCAGTAAAACGGGCAAAGATAAGAACGGATTTCATGTACGTATGTATCACAGGTTTAAAGCCACGATAATACGTATTTATGATTGTTTGTTTGTCAGCCCTAACTAGATATGGAACTAGAAAAGTTAGTATGGGGCTGTCACATAATTTTTGTTAATAGCTAATCATTGCATCATAATCATGCGATGGGAATATTCCAAGATTAATAATGCATTGTAATTATAAGTTAATCTCACAAGCTCATTTATCGCTCTCCCAAATCTGGGCCCTTTGCACCTGAATCTTCTAATGATCGCTATTAATTATAATACAGTACAATTAGTGATTACCATTGGGATGAACATGATGAGCCAATTTGAGGGAGGGGAATTATGTTTCCCTCAACTCCAGATCATTGTACTGCTGCAGCTTAGGCAAGTTGTGGCATTTTCTTCGTGTCTTTTACTCCATGATAATTTTCCCCTTACAAAAGGAATTCGTCATAGTATTGTATATTTCATGCACAATACTTTTTTTCATAATTCACGAAATTTCACCAAAATATACAAAGACTTGAAGGACAAGAAAAAGAGAAATAGAGTTTCTTTTATTAAGCGACAAGACCTTAATAATGCTCAAGAACCTTTAAGATAAGTCTCCCAAGCCAACAATAAGTCAAATAACAATGGTATCAAATTGTAGAAGAGACCATATCCTTTAGCATAGGTTAAGGCAGGAGAACCACTTCCAAATTTTTAATAATTAGAATAATTAGTAAATAAATTTGAAATTTGAAATTTTTATTTAAAAGCAATTATGGTTAATTATTGGCTTGATTCTGATAATGATAATTATAATAAGAATAATTATTAGAAGGAATAATAACATATTTTAACTACTTAAATTAATTAATACTTTTTTTTAAACTTCTAAATTTATACGAATAGAGTGAATTTATTAGTAAATATTTATAAACTTGAATCACTTTTTTAAAAGATATGCATGTTTGGCAACTTCTTCGCCAGGTTTTGTTGAGTTACTATAAAACATTTTGTTACAAAATTTGCTATTTCGATAACTACAGTAGGTAGTTAATATCGAATACATACATTATTATAAATTTTTAATGTCCATATTTAAATGAATAGTCTATCAATTCCATAAGGAAATGATTATAGAATAATATTATGTGCCGTATTTAAGATTTTTTAATATATTTGAAACACATGATCCGATATCATCAGGTCCCTCTTAATAAATGATCGGCAAAAATTTTAACTGTACATTGTGAAAGGGTAAATTCTAGCACAAAACGATTTTTCGCCGCAGTTGATCGAGGTGGCCGGAAAAGATCGTCATATCTGCCCAATATGTCAGATATGTCAGATCTAACAGATATGTCAGATCTGTCAGATATGTTGGATCTGTCATAACTGTTATATCTGCTGGATATAATAGATATGTTCGATATGTTAGATAGGTCATATATGATAGATAGGTTAGATAGGTTATATATGATAGATAGATTTTATATGTTATATATGTTAGGTAGAATTAGCGAATCATATTATATCCGAAAACTGTATATAAGAACCAAGAGTCTGCCTTGAATAAAATAACATCTCAGTAATAAGCTTTTAAAACTCCCTAAGTTATCGTTGTGCATATAATTATACATATTCATTCCCTAATCCCGATAATTAACCATAATACCACCCGTGATCCCGAATTAGAGCCTCATGACGTAGTCTAGAGCTCTATTTGGCCCTAATAACTTGGACCAAGTCTTTCCACGACCTCTTTCGTGCCTTCCACCATTGGGTCCAGATAGAGTTTGGTGGTTTATTGTGCCATAGAGTGTTGATTTGGATTAGATTAGTCCTTAGTCGATACCCGTGAAGCCTTATTTCAACACTAGGGGTCGATTTAGCCCCTCACAACGTACGTGGCACATCACTAGTCCAACACTCCCAACATACTGTGGATTGTTGTAGTTGTTTAGTTCCGGTTTGAGCCCAAGAGGAAGGACCAAGCTGTGGTGTTGTTGTGTAAATTTGTGAATAGAGTATAGACTTTATTGTTGATATTGCAAGTAAAGAAAGGAGACATACCTACGACTCAAATACTCACTCGCCAAATCTCTTCAACTAAGCCGATCGTAGGTTACACAACGACCCGGACTGACTCACCGATTACTTGTATCAGTACAATAAGGATAATTTTGGTGATATGGTGGATGGTGGATATTAATAATACTGGCTATAAGGCCATTCTGGTTTTATCGATGATATTAAAGATCTGAATGATCCTGCGAATGCAAATAGAGAATTAACAATTATAAGTAAAGGCCTTTTTGGCCTTTCAGAAAGAATAACACCCAGTTTACCTAATAATAAAATACCCAAGTCACATAATAAACTAAATATTAACCACTTGTCCAAATCTAATACGCCTTTTTTTAACCCCAACGTAACCTAAACTTTGGTTACATGACTCCTCTTTCGTTCAAGCAATTGACCAACCGATTTCAGTTCTCTCAACAGATATCTAAACTTTGAACGATGATTACTCGGTACTTATCTAATCAAATTCAATTAATTTTTTTTTATTTTAATTCTACAATTGCATAAAATTAAAATAAAAAATTTTGATCAAATATGATTAGGCAAGTGCCAAGTTATCTTTGTTCAAAGTTTAGATATCTGTAAAAAAAACCATGCCAAAATTTTTTTAACTTTTAATTGAAATACTTAACATCGACCTATTCAAATTTATTAAAAGTTTTTTTTATTTTAAATCTATAAATTCGTAGAATTAGAATAAAAAATTTTAATTGAATTTGGATGGATGGTTGTTGAGCAACCGTCAATTAAAGTTTAAATAAAAAGTTTTATTACAACATTCTTAATTTTTTTTTTTACAAAATTTAAATGATGATTTCTCAATATCCAAATTCAATGAATTTTTTTTTTTATATTGATGCTGCAAGTTTGTAGGTTTAATTAAAAAAATTTTTATCGAATTTGAATAGACAGATGTTGAGTAAAAAAATTTGGCCGCAGCTTTTTTTTTTTTAATGGATATCTAAACTTAGAGCGAAGTTACTCGGTACTTACCTGATCATATTCAATTAAAATTTTCTTATTTTAATTTATGAGAATATAGGATTAAAATAAATAAATAAAATTGATCGAATTTAATTAGGTAACAAGTAAAAAGCATCGTGTTAATGCAGGGAGCTGTGAAATAGGAAAAAGATTAGATAATAGTAAAAAAAGAAATCAGAATAAAAAAATTTTTATAGGTGGTGTCGAGATATCATCGTTCAAAGTTTAAAAAAAGCTTGGGTAACTATCAAAAGTTGTGTCAAAGATTTTCCAAACTTTGAATGAAAATATCTCGACAACTATCTATCTAAATCAATGAAAATTTTTTATTCTAATTCTACATGCCTGTATAATTAAAATAAAAAAAATTTTCATCGATTTTAGATAGGTGGTTGTTGAGATAGCTTCGCTCAAAGTTTATAAAATGTTGAATAACTATCAAAAGCTGTGGTAAAGGTTTTTCTAAACTTTGAGCGAAGATATCGTGACAACCACTTATCTAAAATTGATGAATTTTTTTTATTCTGATTCTTGATGTCTGTATAATTAAAATAAAAAATTTCATCAATTTTAGATAGTGGTTGTCAAGATATCTTCGCTTAAAGTTTAGAAAAAGCTTAAAACAAAAGTTGCGATAAAGTTTTTTTTTTTCCAAATTTTAGCGAAGTTAATATTTTGACAACCACCTATCTAAAATTAATGAAAATCTTTTTATTCTGATTTTTTATATCTGTATAATTAAAATAAAAAAATTTTTGTCGATTTTAAATAGGCGGTTGTCGAGATGTCTTTGCTCAAAGTTTAGAAAAAGCTTGGATATCTATCAAAATCTGCGGCAAAGATTTTTCCAAACTTTGAGCAAAGATATCTTGACAACCACCTAACTAAAATTGATGAAAATTTTTTATTCTAATTCTATAGGTTTATTATTCTATAAGTCTATTATCAAAATAAAAAAATTTTCATCGATTTTAGATAGGTGTTTGTCAAGACATCTTCGCTCAAAGTTTAGAAAAAACATGGATAACTATCAAAAGCTGTAACGAAGTTTTTTCCAAATTTTGAACGAAAATATCTCGACAACCACCTATCTAAGATCGATTAAAATTTCTTTATTCTAATTCTATATACTTGTATAAAAAAAATTCATCGATTTTAGATAGGCGGTTGTCGAGATATCTTCACCCAAAATTTAGAAAAAACTTGGATAACTATCAAAAGCTATGGCAAAGTTTTTTCAAACTTTGAATAAAGATATCTCGATAACTATCTATCTAAAATCGATAAAATTTTCTTTACTTTAATTATACAGGCATATAAAATTAAAATAAAAAAATTTCATCGACTTTAAATAGGTATTTGTCAAGACATCTTCGCTCAAAGTTTAGAAAAAACTTAGATGACTATCAACAAAAGGCGGCAAAGTTTTTTTCCAAACTTTGAGTGAAGATATCTTGACAACTACTTATCTAAAATCGACAAAAGGTTTTTTATTCTAATTCTATATGCCTGTATTAAACTAAAAAAATTTTATCGATTTTAGATAGGTAGTTACCGAGATATCTTTCGCTCAAAGTTTAGGAAAAACTTAGATAACTATCATAACAAAAGCTGCGGCAAAGTTTTTTTCAAACTTTGAGCAAAGATATCTTGACAACCACCTATCTAAAATTATGAATTTTTTTTTTATTCTGATTCTATTTGCCTGTATAATTAAAACAAAAAAATTTCATCAAATTTAGATAGGTGGTTGTCGAGAAATATTTGCTCAAAGTTTAGAAAAAACTTGGATAACTATCAAAGCTCAAACTTTGAGCGAACCACCACCTATCTAAAATTTTTATTTTAATTATACAGGCATATAGGATCAGAATAAAAAAATTCCAATTTTAGTTAGTTGGTTGCCAAGATGTCTTCATTAAAATTTGAAAAAAATAATTACAATTGAATAATTTCGTCTAATCAAAATGTGGTTGTTCAAGTAGAATCACATTTTGGCAAAAAATTTTGTTACCATGACTAGGGTACTAGATCATAAGGTGCAGTGGTTTAGTTTGTGTCAAAATTATTGTAATTTTTACTATGAGTTTCTGTAAATTATTTTATTAAAGAATGTGCTATTTCATTAAAGTTAAGTTAATTCTGCATCAGAATAATCGTGACTTTTGCCATTAGCTAACAGTAAAACTTACTATTTTTGCACCTACCTGGTCAAATTCGATTCAATTTTTTTTTTTGTTTTTATTCTATCTGATCATAGAATTACAATAAAAAAATTTTTGATCAAATTTGATCAGTTAAGTGTCGAGCTATCTTCATTTATGTCTTTAAAAAAGGAAGCTGTGGCCAAATTTTTTTTTTTAGATTATAATGAATATTCCTCGACCCTAGCTATTCAAATTCGATCTAAATTTTTTTAAATAAAAAAAAAAATTTAATCAAATTCAGATAGTTGGTTGTTGAAAAATCTTTGTTTAAAGTTCAAAGAAAGAAAAATTTACCTGATTTTAATTTTTTTTTTTTCTGATTTTTTTTTTTTTAAAATTTTAGCAATGATTTCTAGACAACTATTGAACCAAATTCAATGAACTTTTTTTTTTAATTACACAAAATTATATAATTAAAATAAAAATTTTTTACCGAATTTAATCAAGTACTTATTGAGAAATCATCACTAGGAGTTTTAAAAAATTTTCAAATTTATTAATAGAATCTTCAATTTTGGGTGTTTCTTTTTAGGAGTTTGTATTACACATATAAATAAGTCATTTAGAAATTTAGAAATGATCTTTAAATTCTTCACTAAGATCTTTCATTTTGGCCTTTGATGATCAGTAATTATCAATTCATTAGGGTGGCAAAAAATCTGAACAGAAAAAAAAAAAAAGGTAGAAATAATGAAAACAGGTATAATATACTATAATAAACAGCATGATTTTTATACAGAAATAAAAAATTTTGTATAATCATAAATTTTTTTACCATCTCACAAGTGCAAGAGCAAGCACAACATCAACATCAACATCAATATCAAGAGCAAGCACAAGAGTATAGACTATATACAATGCTTTTAAGTTTGTGATACAGCAAATTTCTTTTTATAGGGATTTTCTAACTATAAATAGATGATTGTATTAGCTAATCCAAGCAGGATGTGCATATTTAGAAAAAATATATTTCATGAACTTGAGATTGCTACACAAGGGTGTTAATAATAATTCATGTCACAGTACTATGTGATACCCATGTAGAGATAGTAAAAAAACATTTTAAAACATTTTTTATATGTTTTTAATTGTTTTAAAAAAAGGTTTAAAACATTGAAGCTGATGTTAAAAAAAGTTTTAAAACATCAAAGCTAATGTTAAAATTTAACTGAAGTTAAAATTATTGCATTTTTGGCCAATAAATTTTGGGTCTAGCATTAAATGCTATATTCTTTAGATTGATTAAAAAACATTTTAAAACATTTTTAAACAATTAAAAATAAAACAATTATCAGTTCTAAAATCATGTTTTAAAACATTTGCTATTCCTATACCCATGTGACTATTGTAGCACTTTGAAAATGTACGCTTTTAAAATCTCTATCCGTAGAGTAAACCATGAAGATTTGCATAACATTAAATAATAATATCTCGAAAGAGGATTTAGATTGGCAAGTCAAGTGTATACTTTATTAGAGAATATGCAAAATATCCATTATATAATAATAAATGCTATGCTTATATATTCTTTACAAATCTGCTAAATCTAACAATTCTACTAAATATGCTACATTTGACAAATCTAACGATTTTACTAAATCTATCATATCTAATGAATCTACTACTATTACCCGATTAATTGTATGCAACCTCTAAATAATTATGCAATCGATCCACTAATTTGTGCCTAATGCATCATCGATTTATTTCTAATCATTACACTATAGATCAGGTCATATTGATACATGAATGACATGATTAAATTAATTAAAAGTAATAGTAGAAATCAATGAGTTTGGATAACTTGGTAATAGGTAGCATTAATGATTTTTTAAGTATGAATGAACTTTTCTTGACTTTACAAAATTTAATTATGCAAACATGCTGGATCAAAAAAAATATATATATTTATTAAATTTGAGTAGATATCTTTCTAGTATGGTACTGAAAAGAGGATCTGGTAGATATAGTACAGAAAAGTAACTGTACCCAAGGTTATTTATATACTTTTAAGTACAGTACAAAAAAAATGGGTTGTAATAGATTTTATGATTGCATCAATAAAATTATAATGAGATATAAATAATTACTAGTATATAATTATTTTGTTTAATATAATATAATTAAATATACCAGGAACGTTAGTGTATGGTTTTACTGGCATCTAAAACGAAGGCAAAATCTTAAAGCTGATTGGTGCATA
>CAJVPY010002994.1:0-14927 GCA_910591965.1 Dentiscutata erythropus | reverse complement strand
GTTTCAAGGGCAAGCAAGATAGCATAATTGTTTTGTTATCTTGTTTGGGATTAAAAACATAGCCAGAGCGTTAACAACGACTATGTACTCCTTAATGATGGAAGCCCAAATTTAGGAGTAAGGAGAGTAAGTTAACAGGATTTGGCTCTAGCGTAATTTAGAGCTTGAATTCGATAAAAGATTAAATATATCTAGAAGAGTTTGTAAAAGAGGTTAGAGGTCATTCTGAATACATTATGGTAATTTTGTCCTAGGACCCTTCTTTTATCCCTACTTAATAGATTTTTTTTGGGACTTCAAAAGATATACTAAATTAAAAAAGTAGAATAATAAAGTAAAACAGAATAGAGTTGTGTTGTATATATCAAAGAATAAAAGACTATGAATGTGCAAAATAATCAAATATATGATACATGGTATAGTTTAAAGAAGGCAATGATAAAAGGTGTTGTAAAAATTGAGGAAAAGATTAATAAGGTGTAAAGCATAAAGCAAAGAGATAATAAATCTATATTGATATATACTTACCATTATGAGACACTTGTGGCTTTAGTAAAAAGAATAATCAAGGATTATAAAGAGATATTTTAGTATATATTTGGGTTGCAATATCAATGAAGAGTTGAGATGATGTGTCTGATGACATATGAAGAAGCAAAAAATTTCATATTGATGGTTGAAGCTAAAAATAATCAAAGATTAGCTAAGATGAAAGTGATAATACAACAAATAATCTTGAGCAATGTTATCAAAATGAAAGTGAAGTTATAAATGATAAAGTTTAGTATAGTGACTATAATATGACCTATGATATAATGAATGCATATTTTGGTAATAATGAAAACCAGAAATGTGGAATAAATAAAACATGTCAAAACAAACCTGATAATATTGAGTATAGCAATAGTATAATTAACAAAGCAAAAAACTGTTAGTTAAATAATTTAGAATTTGAAATCGATTAGTTGCTGATTATGAAAAATAAAGAAAATTACAAAAATAAAGTCAAAAAGAAAATAAACAGTGCTAATAATATAAATAGAGTTAGTAAACACAATTATAAAAATATTGAAGCTAAAATAAATAATGAAATCAAAATAGCCAAGCCCAGAGAGTTAATTGATGCAACTTGGAAAAGCAAGATAGATAATAGTATTAGCATATTGATATTTTGGTTGAACTTTATAAGTATTATACTTAACTCATGCTTGAATCAAGTTGGCAGACAATCAAATAAAGTAAACAAAGATGTAAAAATTATTGAAAGTAGTACCAAAACCTTAGATATTGGTAATATACTAAGTGAAGAACTTCTGCAAATCAAAAGTATAGATGACTCTATGATGAAACATCAAATAGATATAACAAATAAGAACTTTGATAATGTAGAATTGAAAGTGAAAATGTATGATAAAATTGATGAAATAGATTTCTGTAATATAATAGTGAAATTAGAATTGGTGTTTGTAGAGAAAATAATATTGTTTATTGCAATATTGATGTTTATTGTCATAATGAGACCTAATGTAAATAGTTATGCTGGTCTAGGTTGTGATCAAAAAGTGTGTGTAATTAATTGTCATTTAGTTGAAAATATTAATTATAGAGAATATATAATTAATAATATCGAGTTTAAGAGAAATTACAAACTAAATAGAGATAATAATAATTTTGAGGACGAAGTATATAGGGATCTATCTCCTGTCACAATAATAACCAAATCTCTGTATATTATATTCAAGAAATGTTAGATTTTGAAGACTAGGTATCTGATTGTGAATTCTGTTTAACTACCCCAACAACACCCCAAATTTTTCTGCAGTTATATGAATTTTTAGCCAATAGAAACATATTATAAATTTAATTATATATTACTAATTCTTTTAATGATTATTAAAATAACATTAATAATCAATATCAATATCAATATCAATATACTTTCTTTAATAATAGAAGATTTACGAATTTTTTTAAATAATAATGAATGTACAAGATGTTGAAAAATTGTCAGTCAAAACCAATTTCTTAATATTAATTCAAATAGCAATAATAATTATTTCAATACTTGTCTTTTATATTGTCAACAATCTTCGATTTCTTATAAATTATCTACTATACCTGATAAAAATTAGTTAATATCTTTAAAAGAAATAGCGTAATAGCTATATAATAAAATTATTGAAATAAGCACAAATGAATATATGGAAAATGAATTAAATGGAATTGATTTCAAGTGTGATATTTCTTTTGAAGATTTTGAGGATGATCCAAAAAAGATATCAAATAAAATAAAAAATACAATAGGTGAAAATAATAGATACTATTACATATAAATATATTTATTATAGATATAATTTTTATATTTATATTATCTTAATATAGTGTTTAATTTAAAGTTATCATAATAAAGCTATACAGATATATATAATTTAAAAAAAGCCTCACAATTATCTACTTTTCGTTATAGATGTTCTCAGTGTCAAAATCTTGCCAAAAAACCTAGAAAACATAAAAATGTTAAAAATCAAAGAGATCAATTATCAATACAACAATTTTATTGTAAGAGCACTATTAAAATTATAATTAATATAGAGGCCAGTTATGTATCAGTTCATCTTAAACATTCTATATTTCACAAACAGCCTGATAGATATAGAGTTAAACTTGAAATTCAAAAAAATTTGCATTTGAGTCCAAGTGAAATTTATAAACAATTAGAATAAGAGAATTTAGATTTAACACAGAAACAAGTACATGTGTAATGAACTATTTTTATTAGAAAAGAATATACTTGAGATGATAATAATCAATTAATTTCAGCAAATATCCTTTTAAAAGAACATAGATATAATGTAATTTTAATTAATAACAATATAGGAATTAAATTTTTAGGATTTATTACACCATTTTTTGAAATTATAAAAAAAATTGAGAGATTATTGTAGATGCAACCTACAAAACTAATGCATTAGGTTATGAACTTTATTCTGTAATTAGCCAATTTGATGGTTCTGGCTTACTTATTCGTTAAAGGAATAAATAAAAAGGATGATGCATATACAAAAATTCTAGCTTCTTTTTTTAAAGCATTAAAAGATTCAGGATTGGATCAAATTTATTTTTTCCTAACTAATAAGAATTTTTTACAAATATCTGTAGCTCAACAAATTTGGCCAAATATTAAAGTTCAAATTTGTTATTGGCATCTAAAAAAAGCAATTCAGAAATAATTAACTAATAATATATATCCAAAAACTATATCATATAGTTCTTACTTAGCTCATAACACATTTGATTTTATTAGTCTTGAGTTTTATCTAATACAATCAGAAGAGGATTGAAAAAAATTTACTTTTTGTCCAAGGATTTGCATATAATAGTTTTTAATTTGGTTGATCGGCATATGCATTTACATCTATTAATTCCAGATATTACAGAAAAGTTTTTAACTGAATATGAAATTTGAACAAATTCAGTAAAGGAAATATATAAATTTTGTACTAGTAATAATTTAAAACATCTTTGGATATATATATAAAACAATTAGTATTGTATTGAAATGTGGAAATTATGGACAAGATCAACAATTGCAAATAAAATTTGTATTTTTCATACAACAATGCTTGTGGAGTCACATTGGAAAGTAGTGAAATGAGATTTTTTGCCAAAGTTTTTTAAACCTTGACTTGATCTTGTAGTTTATGTTATTATTATACGTTTAATTTTACACTATAAACAACAATATAACAAGTATAGTAATAGTCGTGAAATAGCTTCTTGGCGAAAAAACTTTAAAAAAGAATAGATTTTATTGCAAAAAAAAACTATTAACAACCAATATATAATAGATATTAATAAGTGGGTTTGTTTTTGTTCAAGTTTTTTAACTAATTGTTTTTTTTATGTAAACATTTAGTGTAAAGTGTATTATTTGTAATTAATTCAGAATTTTTTAAACATATTCAATGGCAAAAAATCTGCTCATTTTTATTTATACCATCTCAACAATTTACACTTAATCAACAACATTCTTTAATATCTAATGACCAATATCAATTTAATAAATATTCTATTTTACGTAATAGTTTTTTTTTTTATTAAAAATTTTTTTTTTTTAGCAATCATGCTACATGCTCATGCTTTATGGATCATTAATTAAATCTGAAGAAAAAAGAATATATCTAAAAATACGGGTATGTAACTCACCCAGTTACTTATATAGAATACTTAAATATTTATGCATCTGCGTGTAACCTGCCAAAGATGATTTTAATCTCCCCGGTTTGGTTCAACCTACATCAAGCCAACTCGCCTGGTTCACCGACCTGGTTCATCAGCCCATCATGACCACCTTCTTTCCCAACCTTCTTCTCCTTGCCTTCTAAATAAATGAATTCTACCAAAGAACAATGGGAAATTTACGAAATAAAAGGAATAGTAAAAAGGGGGAAAATCTAAACTAAACGAAGACAAAAAACAAACAAAAAAGAAAAAGAGAGAAAAGGAGAAAAAGGCTGAAAAAAGGACAGCCATGATGGCACTATTTTTGCCTATACAAGGCTATATAAATTATATAATGTTGTATAGAATAAAATCTAATCTAATACTATATGTAATAAAAGAAGTGGAAAAGAAAATAAAAGAAAATGTCTAACATTAAGAAATTTTTACACATGATTCCTCTGATCCCCTATACTGTAAACAGTACCGCTATCATTGTTTATTTGGCAAAGCATAATCCAAATAAGCTCGTGGGAGGTTCTATTTTGGTAGACGCGTCCTAATTTAGAAGGAGTAAACACTGCCGATCTTTTGAAGAGGGTATGCCAGTTTTCCCACTTTTTAGCCAAAATTTCAAAAAAAATTCCAAAATAGCGAAAATATGGTAGAAGGTCTTTGGTTGCAAATACTTTCAAAACTTCTAAAAAGTGTGTTAAAATCCAAAACTTTTGTTGTTTCTCCTGTGTTCTTTTTTAAAGTAACGGCCTAGGGCTTCATTGACGAAGTAGCAGCCTACTATGTAACTTACTCCCTTCACCAAAATTTTTCATACAAGGGCACCTGGGTGCCAGTTATCTTGTATAATAATGCTCCTGGCTTGCATGCCGAACGTCCTTTAGAGAAGTCCCCCAATAGGAAAAGGTTGATCTCTAGACAAACCACACCATAGAGCCACGTCTCTCCAACAAAAGTTTTGTTTTTTGTTAGTTGAAATTTTGATACGAGTAATCGTCAGGGAGAGTTGATATCAATAATTTTGTTTATTAAAAATTTTCAACTACTAATTATTGTATTATTTATTTTAGAAAACATTATGAATGATATTACCAATTCAGTTAACAATATAAGTGATGAAGAACCTTGTCAGCTTTTTGAAGAGTATGAATCTATTTTACAAGACACTCTTGCTATTGTGCAAGAACAACATGCAGCAAGTAATACTTGGTGAGCACAGTCAGTTCATAAAAGCTTTGATGGAATTCGCACAATAGTAAATGATATTAAAAGTTATAGAAGAAGGAATACTAATCCATGAACTTGGAAAGATCACAATCGAAATACAATGTTTTTAGAAAAATAAAGTATCTGGTATGTATATTAGTTAAATGTAATTCTTGTCTTAAAGCACTTATTTATATTTTTTTTTATATGAAATTCCCGAAGCTACTTTAAAAAATACGTCTTGGTAGTTGCTATTAAAGAACTTTAATCTCTTTTTAATAACGATTGCATTGTTCAATATGCCATTTATGTTTTATTTATATAAAATAAAGTTAATGTCAAGCTATTTAAATGCAATAAATATAATCTGCGAAATCAAATTTACATTTTATTAAAGCTAAATTTACAGTATAACAATACATATCTTAAAAACACAAACCAATCAAATTGTTGTAAAATTCACATGGCTGCAGAAAAATTCAGGGTGTCATTGGGGTAGTTATTCAGTTCACAATATTATGTGTGTACATGGTGCCCGTGATGATCAGAGTAATAGATATTAATCAAGTAGATCAGTGATCTAATGCATGAAGTTTATTTGTAATCTGTAGTCATAAAAGCATAGTTTATTATAGTTGTACATAATCTAGCATTAGAAATGTAGTCATCAATTATGGTTTGATGAAACCTATTTGTAGTCAAATAACAATTTGATATCATTAGAGAAAAAAGTTTTCTCTTTTCAAAATAAAGAAGCTTTTTCATAACTTGACATAAAACTCTCTTAGTAAGAAACAGTAGACATAACCTGTAAAGGTGCATGTGTCTGGCAAACTGACCAGTGCAAAGTGAGTTCTTGATATTAGGGAAAACCAACCTAAAGCCCGTAGTTAAGAATCTCCGTGACACATATCATAATTCAAAAATAAACAATTAATTTTGCGAAATCCTATGTGTAATTTAAAATACTGTTGTGGATGCTAGTGATAAAGGTTTTAAGTTTGATCAAAAAGATTATGGGATCAACACTTTTTTCACTCGCATAATACAGTATTAAAGATTTTATATTTATTAGAATTTGAAATGTTATCTTAGAGTATTTAATTTTTAGTTTTACTAAAATTTTATCTTTTACTATAATTTTATGCTTCACAGGTCGCCAAAATACTCAAATTAAGCAACTATAGAACAAAAATAAAATCAAATAGAAATAACTATTTATATTATCATGTTAATTTACTAATTTGTAGCTAAATTTTTAAGTATAAATAATACAGCAAAAATGCAACTATACAAAATAATAAGATAATTTTATCAAATTAAAAAACAATTTGATATTAGGCTGGGCCCTCATGTACTACATTTGCAGAGCTTTCCATCTCTTCCATGCCTTGCTGAACCATATCCTTTACAAATTTTGAAATACATACTAAAATCAAAATAGTTACATATGAAAGAATCAAAAGCCAACTATATATAATAGAAATAATTAGATTTGCATATCCATATTCTGATATTGAAATTTCAAATTTATAAGCAGAGGAAGGATTATAAAGGTAGGAAGTTGTGTATTTAGAAGAGGGACTAGCAGCTGGGTAAAGATAAGAAGCGTAATACATAGTAGGATCTTGATATCGATAATTCATTAAGCTGTAAATTTTGAGAATAGCTAAAAACGTTATCAAAATTTTGTTAATACTAAATATAACTTATAAATTAAAATAATTATAGATAAAAAAATGAAATCAAAATTTTAATACCGTAAGGAATATACACTACTAAAAGAAAGCTAGACAAAAAATATCAATTTAATTAAATGAGAAAATTTAAAATAAAATTTAGTATTTACCGCCGGTGGCGATACAACATCTCTTATTCTTTTTATCAAAATTTAGGGTTGGGCACAATTTTAGGAGTAGATGTAGAGGTCTAAATTTTAATTAGGTTAGGTTTGGGATTCTGAACATTTTTACTTAGTGAGTTAGCTAGTGGGTTAGCTAGTGGGTTTAAGATAACGTCACCCGCCATCGGCAATATTCTTTTACTGTAAAAATTAATTTTATATTTCATTTTACCTAAATAAAAGCACACTCCACTTAAGAACAGATCTTGGAGCTATACAACTCGGACTTTTAAATTTTGATAGAAACAACCCTGTGAAACAAATGTATAATTCATTATTTGCTATTATTGCGTAACGAAATTTAAGTAATAGATATTTCACGGGCTGTTGTGAATATCATAGATTAACACGGCAGAGCCATGGTAATACATTGTGCTTATGACACACCGTGAAATATCTTTTATATCCACGGTTCCCATGCCCGTAATATTTCTGACTAAAATTTTTACTGATTACGTAATTTTTGATATTTTCACGGCATTACGTAATCATCAGGAATGTTCACGGGAATATTAGGGGCCGTGGGATATATTGCATACAAAAACGACCCAATTTTTTTTAAAAAATTAATTTAGATTGAGAACTATACTAAGGCATTAGCCC
The DNA here is from genome assembly GCA_910591965.1 of Dentiscutata erythropus. Taxonomy (NCBI): domain Eukaryota; kingdom Fungi; phylum Glomeromycota; class Glomeromycetes; order Diversisporales; family Gigasporaceae; genus Dentiscutata; species Dentiscutata erythropus. The sequence continues at coordinate 6,979 of CAJVPY010002994.1, read as the reverse complement.
TTATATATCACATTAATTTAAAGATTTCATGTGCAATAGTTACCAAACAAAATTGAAGTACAAACCACTAATTACAAGCCCAATAAAAGAGACAACAATGGAATAAATTGAAGAGCCATCAACTCTAATAAAATCAAATTCTTGAGATACTTAAAAAAAAATAAAATCATGTATTTCACAAGCTAGTACCAATACTTACGTAGAACGATCTATTATAATACTAATCCATGTAATGTCTTCAGAATACAATTAATGGAGTAATTTTTATTTTATATATCGAATTGCTTTATAATTGTGCATTATGTAATGTTCAAATTCATACCATTTACGAAGCACAAAAAATTCAAAAAGAAAATAATAAGTATAAACAACGAGTCACAAAGATCAAAAGATTCTTTAGAAACCATTTTTCAAGATCATTTACGCTAAGTAATGTCCTTAAAATAGCTAGGTATTGAAAATTATTGAAAATTTCTAGCATCAAGGATCTTAAACCGGAACTATTGAACCAAACCAGTTCAAGCCAGCCTCAGATTATTGTCATCCTTTAAGTAGATGAGAATGATCTGGTTTATCGTACAGGTTTGGACTGGACGGCTCTAGCAGCCGCAAAATCGGTTAGCAAACTAGTTCTACGCCTGCTCATGCGCTGGGGGTTTTTTTTCGATCCGGGGGTTACTTTGTTAATCGTTTAGGCAGCAGTAATTTGGTTAAGAGATTCCGTTACGTTACAAACAAAATTCTTTACTTACTATTCCAATAAATACTAGGCTAATGCGTAGCATTATGTGTCCGGAGCCCATCATATGGGTGCCGCCAAGTGAAAACCAGGAATTCTAAAAATAGATTTCTTTTAGACAACGGAATACGGACTTTGAATGATACTAATATATGATCAAAAAAACAGTATAATTTATTATTCTAGTCAGATCGGTTAAAAGCCCGCATTCCGTTATGTAAAGAAGTTTATTTTTAGAATTCCTGGTTTTTACTTGGCAGCACCCATATGATGTTCACCATATTAAGAAGTAAAAGCATTTTTTAAAGCAAGGCTATGAAATAAGAAAAAGATAAGATAATAGTAAAAAAAAAAGAAAAAAGAAGTATAAATTAAGTAAAGTAGGTTATCATGGAGAAGCCAAAGAGGTACTAAGTTAAAGTGTGGTAAGATAATGGTAGGTTATAGGCAAAGATAGAAGATAAAATCTATGATAGAAAAAAATATGAAATGATTATTGGGTTCATACACATACTAAGTTAGAATAAAAAAAAATAAGGTCAATTGCGTATCTTGAATACTTTGACCAATATAACTTTTAAACATACAAATCTAGAATTGAGCTATAAAGATTTTTATTATGAGCTATTGTAAAAATACTGTTATATAGTATGTAATTAAGGTTGAGTTAGCATTGTATTAAAATTTATATCATGAGTTACTGTATAGAACATATCTTCTATTCTGGTTGACACAGCATGTAAATTAATTCGAAATGGTTTTTTGTAAAGTTGAGTTAGTTGGCATTAAATTACCGTGATCACTATCATAAAAATTCTGGTAAAAAATTTACTCATTCCGGTAACATATGTGGGTAAGGTTGAGTTAGTAAATTGAAATTGCATAATTTCTACTGAATTACTGTAGCAAAATCTGCTATTTTGGTGATGCATAGTGTATAGTTAAGGTTGAGTTAGTTTGTATTAGAATTGTAATTTTTATTAAGCGTTATAGAACTTACTATATTGATAGCAGCTATATATATTTTTGTAATTTCTACTACCGTATAAGCTGATGTAAAAAATTGTTATGGATCTTTCTCACTATCTCAGAGATCATAGTATGTATTTAAAGTTGAGTTGATTTTACTGTAAAAAATTTCAATACAAAACCTATTTGATATTCCAGTATATAGTATGCAGTTAAGGTTAAGTTATTGCTGTAAAGCAGCTTGTTACAAAACACTTGCTATTTCAGTAATTACAGTATGTAGTTAAGTTTGCATTGAATTATCATGAATAACTGTAAAAAATTCTATTAAAAACTTACTTACTATTCTACAGAACTTGCTTACTAATAAAATACAGTAGTTAAAGTTTATTTCTATTACAAACAATAATTGTTATTTCAGTAACACATTGTAGTAGGGTTGAACTACTGTGAAAATTCTGTTACTAGTTATTGTAAAAATTATGCTACTATAACAGATTAATTTTATTTTATTTTTTTACTTTATTAGTTATTTTTTATTTTATTTATATATATATTTAATATTTAAACTAAATCTTGCACTTATCTTTAATAAAAACTTTTTATCTAATTGAAAAAAGTTTTATATTTTAAGCCTAGCACTAAGAATAAGAACTCAGATTTATAACTAAAAGAATCAAGTATCTAAATAGACTAGTAACTTATCTGTAATCTAAACCCAGCAGAGTAGCCAAAGCTTATATAGATTTTGAATAGATTGAAAATATGTGAAGGGTGTATATAATATTTAATTCAGTTAGAATACAAGAATAATACTTTTAAAGAGAGTAGTGTTAGAGGTATTAGAGTATAAAGTAAGAATTCAGATGGTTGTATATCAGAATCCTAATATAGTTGTCCCTCTATACAGTCATCTCCTATATAATCACTTAATTTTAAATAACAATTATTTTATCCTTTTATATAATCACAAAAGGCTTATAATCACTATCACATTTTTTTAGAATTTGTTGAACGATCTTAATAATAAAATCACTTATTATTATAAAATTTTTGCTATTTTTACTTAAACTTTAACAATATATATCTCGATAACTAGTAATCCAAATCAGCTCAATTTTTATTATATATAATTAACATATTATTTTATTGATTTTAGCCAATTTGGTTTAGTAGTTCTCAAGTAATTGCTTATATATGATAGTCAATTTTTTTAAAAAAATTAACTATCGTATACAAATGATTACTTGAGAACTACCAGACCAAATTGGCTAAAATAATTATATATAATAGAATAATAACTTATATATATATTATAAAAATTTGAGCTGAATTGGATTACTAGTTATCAAGATATCCATCATCAATATTTGAATAAAAATAGTGATTTTTTTAATCAATTATTATAAAATTTTTACTATTTTTACTCAAACTTTAACAATATATATCTTGATAACTAGTAATCCAAAACAGCTCAAATTTTTATCATAGATAATAATTATATTCACTTATAATATATAAAACTTTTAGCTGATTTTGTTTGGTAGTTCTTAAGTAATCGCTTGTATACAATAGTTTTTTTTGTAAAAAAATTAACTATTGTATACAAATGATTACTTGAAAACTACCAAACAAAATCAGCTGAAATTTTTATATATCATATGAAAATATCGTTACTATCTATAATAAAAATTTAAGCTAATTTAGATTACTATTTATCGAGATATCTATCATCAAATTTTGAGTAAAAATAGTGAATTTTTTAATAAAGTTTTGTTATTTTTACTCAAATTTAAAAATATTTATCTCGATAACTAGTAATCTAAATCAGCTCAAATTTTATTATATATAGTAACAATATTATTATATAATATATAAAAATTTCAGTTGATTTGGTTTGGTAGTTTTCAAGTAACCACTTGTATATAATAGTTAATTTTTTTAAAAAAATTAACTATCATATACAAGTGATTTTTTGAAACTTATTAGACCAAATTAGCTGAAATTTTTATATACCATATAAGAATATAATTACTATCGACAATGTAAATTTGAGCCAATTTTGATTACTAGTTATTGAGATATCTATTGTCAAAGTTCGAGTAAAAATAGCAAAATTTGTTATTTATTATATAATTTATAATTACTTTTTTATAATTACATATATCTATAATTTTATATAATGTAATTATATAGAAGTACTTTTATATAGTCACACCTTTATACTATTACCAGATAGATATGTGCCCAACTGTGTAATTATAGAGAAGAATGACTGTACACAGAATCCCAATACACAAAATCCTGGCAACAAAATCTCAATACTCAAAATCCCAACAAATTTAAATTCTAACTTTAATATATTTAAGATTTTAATTTGTCAGGTATATTGGGATTTTGTTGCCAGAATTTTGTATATCGGGATTTTGTATATCAGAATTCTGATATACAACCAATTCAGATAATCATTAACTTATAATACACTAATCTCTATTACTTTTTTAAAAAAAGTAATACACCTCATAAAATATTTTTGTATAAGTAAAAGTATTTCATAAGGCATATTCTTCTCTTAATATTATGCAGTTGGTGTTATATTTTTTTTGTAGAATGTTTTATGTTAAAAAAAATTAGTGACATCTTAGGCCGCCACCTTCCCACCCACCCACTCTTTAAAAATTCTTCAAAAATCTTTACCACCACCTCCCCACCCACCCACTCTTGAAAACTCAGGGCATTTTGTAGAACCTCAATCAAATCAAAGATTTAAAACTCTGATCAAATAGCAAGGTCATGTGACTTTGCTCTTTTGGTTCCCACAAAATTGGCAAAATTCAAACTCCGCCTAATCGGAGTTTGAAATTTTGTTAAGTAGCGAAGTCATGTGTCCTTCTCACTTTTAAAGTCTCACAAAATTGGAACAGTAATATGAAATCGAGATCACATGATTCGCGTATATAGACAATTAAAAAAAATTAAGAAAATTAAAAAAGATTAAAGAAAAACAGTTAAATTAAAGAAAATAAATTAAATAAAAAAATGTTAAATTAAAAAAAATAGATTAAATTAAAAAAAAAGATAAAAAAAAGTATTAAATTAAATAAAAAAAAAATATTAAGAAAAAAGTTAAATTAAAAAAATTAAATTAAAGAGAAAAAAATCTAAATTAAAGAAAAACTGTTAAATTAAAGTAAAAAAAAAACACTAAATTAAAGTAAAAATAGGTTAATTAAAGAAAAAAATTGTTAAAAAAAGTTAAATTAATAAGAAAAAAACACTAAATTAAAGTAGAAAAAAATGTTAAAAAAAAAATAAATTAAAAAAAAAAATGTTAAATTTAATAAAAAATAAACTACTAACTTAAATAAAAATGTTAAATTAAAAAAAATATAAATTAAAATTAAAAAAAATATATTAATAAATTAAAGAAAAAAAAATTAAAAAAAATTGCTAGATTAGTTAATTTGAAAAAAATATTAAATTAAAAAAGTTAAATTAAAATTTTTAAAAAAAATTAAAAAAAACTACAATTTAAATAAATCCACCCTTTTACAATGTTCGTTGTTTATGAAATCTATTATAAATAAAACAAATTCGGGTTCGCTAAACCCAAATCGAGTTTGTTTGAACCCAAATCGGGTTTGTTTGAACCCAAATCAGATTTGTTTGAACCGAAATCGGGTTTGTTTGAACCCAAATCAGGTTTGTTTGAATCCAAATCAGGTTTTTTTGAACCCAAATCGGGTTCTTTTGACCCAAATCGGTTTTTTTTGAACCTGATTCGAGTTCATTAGAACCCAAGACAGGTTCTTTTGAAACCAATTTGGGTTCATTAGAACCCAAGACAGGTTCTTTTGAACCCAATAACAAGTTTATTTGAACCAATGATGGCTTCATTTAAACCAATGACAGGTTCATTTGAACCCAAGGCGAGTTCATTTAAATCTAGACTAAGTTATTTAAACCCCAATAAAGAAAATTAAAAACCTCATATTTGGGGTAATACCTAGGCTCTAAGAGCTGATATAATTTAGGCCTAAGAATTAGAAAAAAGTTAGAACCTCAGACCTGGGGCAACACCTAGGCCCTGAGAGGTAATGTAATTTAGGCCTAGGAATTAAAAAAATTAGAACCTTATAACCAGGGCAACGCCCGGGTCTAAAAGCTAGTTACTTTATTTCAAATAATAACAGAGATTAGTATATTATAATTAACTCTTTAATTGAAGATTTTAAAGTCACTTTAGTAGCAGAGTTATATGACTTTTGCTATTTTGTATTTTTGTGAAATTGACAAAATTCAAACTTCATTAAACCAAAATTTAAAACTTTGCCAAATAGCAAAAGTTATATAATCTGTGTAATATAATAGAAAAAAAAATTTTTTTTTTTTTAATTCGGCAGTCTTGCTAATACTGTTTATTAGATTTATGCTAAGATATTTTTGGTTACAAATGTCATGAGTATATTTACAACTATCTAATGTATATTATATATATTAGCTTACTTGGTTACTAATTTAAATACCTATGTGCAATCTGCTATATGAGATTTTACCTTCTTATTAACTGCTCTGCAATTAGACAAGTTACTAAATTACCAGATAGTTCCCAAACCTATTGTGTCATATATATCCTACTTATATACTACTATACAATATCTACTAACCAATTCTACTCCCATCACTTATCATATTACTCCTAATTCATTTCTTGTATTACTTCCAAATTGGTGTTTCTTGAGTAGATACTCTTCATACTTCTAGTTTGGTGTCACTTGAGGATTAACTTTAAGTCCTAATCCATATCTCAAGCCAGGTTCTGCTATTATCATAGGACCTGTATTTCAAGCTACCTGCTGCCACTATTAGGAGAGTTATTTCATGTCGATCCAGATATTCATGTCATACACCACCAAATTAAGCTACCGCTCCTTTTATATATAGTCAACTCTCTCTAAGTGCAATGTGACAGGACCATATGTAAAAATTTTGCAAAACATGTACTTAGAAAGATATTATATATATATATATATATTTTTAAGCAATCTTGTCTTTATTTATCAGAACTACCCGTACAATATACTTACATTTTTATAGTATAATGTTTTAGTCTAATAAAAACTCACCAAGCAAAATGCCTAATGCGACCCGCTATAACAACAGTTTGTCTCACTCAGGATCCAACACTTTCGTTGAATTTCGTACTAACAAGAGTACCTCCCTTGATCACAGACAGGTTGTTGTCTACCTTGTCAAGATCACCCATCTTCC
>CAJVPY010002993.1:0-14928 GCA_910591965.1 Dentiscutata erythropus | reverse complement strand
TAAACTGGTACAAGACAATGTTTTTTTGAATAAACAAGTACTTTAGTCAACGCAAATAATAAATTTTAATAGAAAAAATTTTTTTTTGCGATTTTAAATATTAAAAAATTTTAATCCAAATTTTTCCAAATATTTGCTGATATCGAAATAAAGATCTGTGATTTGATATCCAAATTTTTACGTGGCCCTGACGGTATTGATCTCTAACTATATTGATTTTTATCAACAGGGTGTTACTAATCGATTGACAACTCTAAATAGCATCAATACTTATAAGTCTAAAAAATTTCTAATTAGATTTTAACAGTCCAACGTTAAACTTCTAACTATACATATGAGCACTTGACTAATATTTATTGAAAGAAACCGAACCAACAGTGGTACTGTACCTTAGCCCTATCCTTGCGGGTACTAGCTACCAGCTTTTAAAAGAACCCAAGATAAATCGAAAATCGATTAATCAAGTTGGCAACTAATCGATTGATAATTTTACGAGACAATTTTCGCGGTTTGCAAAGTTTTGTAGTCTATTGATCGTTTGAATGATGATCATCACTCCAGAATTCACTTCAAAACAGTGATTCACTCATAATTTTGTCAAATTGACATCACTGTTTCAAAAGAGTTTTTGATGTAATAGAATTGTGATTGATTGATTATTTTAGGGATCGGTCAGGACTAAAATCAAATCAAAATTTGAATTTGAATCAAATATTTGATCAAATTTTTAAAATATTTTCAATATTTGATTCAAGTTCAAATTTTGATTTGATTTTGCGGATCACTAGTCAGGACTCATTCTCAAAAGACCCTTTGATGCCTTTACATGAAATAGAGGTATTTTCTGCGCCACAACCGATTGTGATTGTGGCACAGCAAAGTACTTCTATCGCTGTTACATTTAAGGGCATTAGGGTTGTTATGTGGTCCGGTCTTAGACTAATAGTCTTAAGACCAGTCTGGACCTTAAAAAAAATTGATATGCTCTAAATCTTAAGTCTTCTCGGTCTGGACCGGTCTAGACTAGCAAAGTCTTAAGGCAGAAGACCATAATAGACCAGACTAGACTTGGACCAAAATTGACCAGACTGAACCAGACCGAACTGTTAACATCCCCAATAGGGATGTTATCGGTCTTAGACTAATAGACCACCACAGTTAGTCTTAAGACCGGTCTGGACCTACCTAGGTCTTAAGACTGGATCGGTTTGGACCGGTCTAGACTAGCAAAGTCTTAAGATAGAAGACCATAATAGATCAGACTACCAAAATTGACCGGACTGAACCAGACCGGACTGTTAACATCCATAAAGGGCGTCAAATGATTTTTTTTAAAAATAATCGATCAGAATTCAATTTCAGGATTTCATGATGATGTTGTCGGATATTATTTTAAACGTTTATATTGGAAATCCGAGATCTTCAGAGAATGAATTTCATATGACATCATGATCTGCAAAGGTCACACCTTTTTGCAAACAATTAGTATTAGTTGTTTTTAGTTAAGCAATCGATCGATCGGTCGGTTAGTCGATTAAAAATTCCCGACCAATAATCGACTTCATTTTTTGGTCCGATTTATAATACTAACGCAGAGCCAATTTCTGTATAACGCCGCGTCACGCAACCTTAATTTATTTCCGGCGTTCTCAGCTTTTAGCGTCGTCAAAGCAACCTTAATTTGTTTCCAACACTCCCAGCTTCTAGCGTCATCAAGCAACCTTAACGTATTCTAGCGCCTTCAACGTAAGTTTATATAGCACAAAAACTTTAAAATGATTCGATTAGTCGCGTATCAAAATTCAGCATATACCGGGTCGGAATTGATTAATTTATTAAGAATTATCTGTTATTTGATATTTTCATGTGCTTAATTTTTTAAACACGTAATTAACCTCAATCGGACCAGTCAACATAGTAGTCTACTAAACTACTTAGAATAAAATAAACCAAGTGGCGTGTGGATAGAAATTTAAAGTTAGGACGTTACATTAAGAGTTTTTTAATTAGTGCATCAAAGTTTATATAAACATTTAATTTTCGACTTTTTTTGTGATCGAATTTGCAAGTCTAGAATAACCAAATTTTGAATTCATTGATTGGCAGTTAACTTTTAAGAGTACATATTACTCGCGAAAAAAAGTGGGTGCGTTTATTGAACCGTTTTTGATCCAATTACTATCAGCTATTGTTCGTTTTTGATTCAATTATTATTGTTTATTTAGTCCAAGGTATGAATCGTAGAACAGCAGTGGTATCACGTATAGATGTGGTGAAATAATTTCACCACTATTGGCGAAAATTGTGAAATTGGTGGTGAATTGGTGAAATTAATTTCATCATCATCTATAGTATCACGAATATATTTACATCTGTTTGTAACTAGGTCATATATTTATATGAATTCCTGCAGTAGTATGTTTGTAATTACGATGCCTATTGGAACTTGACTTTTTTCAGAAATTCATTTTGTTGATTAATTGTTATTTGTATTTATTAAAATTACGCTTTTTAGATAAATGTTTTCAACCGGGAATTTATTCTATTTTCGGATTATCTTTGAATATTTATTCAAGAGAATGAGAGATAAGATATTTTTGGAATACACAAATTATATTACTAACTTTAATGAAAAACTAATGAAAGACCTAAGAAACTTAGATAACTGATATTAAAATTGAATTAATAAGTACTATCTATTTATTTTTATCACTCGTATGACTACATGAGGGGATCTCATGTAATTTGATCATTTTAATTAATATTTCTTTGTCTTTATTCAAATTTTATTTACTTTTGATATGTAATAAGTTACGATTAATTGCATGTAAATCTCCAGACATGCAATTATAGCGATAGTGATACGGTGAATAATACATTTTTATTAGTGGGAACGGCCTCCACCGAAATTTGAAACAGTAAATCATATGACATAACTTGTTTTCCTAACAAAGTTTTTTTTATTTGTCGGTTGGGTTCTACTTATTTTTTATGTCAGTAATATGACCACATCTTGTATTAGCTCATACTCTAACATACTCTAACATCTAATTATAAACCAATTTCTTTGTTCTTTTTTTTTTTTATTTTCTATTAATTTCGGCCAATTATGTAAATCAAAAACTATGCGTGCTATAAAAATCTATTATCGTTACTATTTTATGTCGGGGTGAAATAATAAAACCCGTTTTGTTCATAAGTTAAAGTGAAATCCGCGTTTGTATGGTGTTTTTTTTTTTATGTTAAACCCTCATGTGATCTGCATTATAACGTACTGGAGTGTCACATGAATCAATTAATCAAAAACGTTATCTCTATGTTATTTACATTGACCATTGATTCGGAAAATGCGTACCAGGTTGGCATAGTGTTGGGAAATGTTTTTTCTTAAATGACCTTGGTCATTATGCGCATGACCTATAGTCATGATCATATTACGAATGACCAAGTGAGGTAACGTAGATGATCTTGATTTTTTATTTTTCACTTGTAAAACGTTACATTCTAAAAGTACATAAATCGAAATGACTGTGACTTGGTCACTTAGTCATTTAGGTCACATTCGATCATGTTTCAATAGTGGCTAGAAACTATAGAATTAGATTTCTCGAAGAAACGCTAAACTCATTGAAGCAGTTATAAGTTAACTTAATTTATTACAGTATAAGCTTAAATTTCTTATAATAATTGTAATAAAATAGGCTTATGTGGGATTCGGAGTTTCGATTTAAATCTACAGTATAATATCTACTAAATTTTAATTAATAATTTACAAGATATTTGTTAGTATACTGAATTAAATATTTTATCAAATTAAAATTAAAATTTTTAATAATTAAATATATTATGTTATACTGCAGCAATTAGAACTGAATAATTTTATCTTTTTGATATAATAAATTAAATAATTTGCAAGTTAATAACATAGTATTTATGCTTTTAGATTTTAATTGCAAAGTTGCTAGTTTTTTAATTAAAAATTTGTGCTTACTGTATAATTAAATAAAAATAAAACAAATTATTTGCTAAATTCAATAAAAACTTTTTTATTTTAATTTTACAGTATAACCTTAAAAATTTATTTCTAATTATTGTACTACTGTATATACAGTATACAAAGAATATAAAATAAAAAAATAATAAATTAAATAATAAATTGAATAATAAATTAAATAATAAATTAAATAATAAATTAAATAATGATAAAATTATTTTATTATCATTTATAGCAATTTTTAAAATAATAAAAAAATAAATATATAAAAGTTTGTTAATATATTGTTAAGATTATTGTTTTTTTTTTAGCTTTATTTACAAGTTGATAAAGATTTTAAAATAAGTATTAAAGTTTAAATTGGTTCAAAAATAACTATATACAGTAGTTTTTATACAGTATAATATATTTATTATAATGTCTCACCTTAAATATTTAAAAAAAAAAATAAAAAATATATTTATTATAATATTTATTTATATCAAATTAAAATTTATTTGTAAAAGATATACTTCGATCACTATATAAAGTTCACGGGGTATTAAGTTATACAAACGAAAACTTCGTTTCCGCTAATACCAAACGGCTTAGGATATTTTTATTACATATAGATCATGTAGTTAAACAAACAGATAATTTGTAAACAGATAAACACATTTTTGCAAATCATTTTTTTATTAATAACAAAGAACTCAAATATAAAATTTAACGATTTCCAAAATTTAACAATTACTGTATATACTACGTAAATTAAATTTATAAACTTAAAAATACATAAGTAATTTTTCAAAAAAACAATATTCTTGAATTATCTAGTTGCAAAACTTTACAAGTTAAAAGAAATATTAAAAGGTAATACGTAGTAAGTTTACACAGTATCTTGTACGTATGTAAAATTTTTTTATGACGTATTATTTTTTTTTAGAGACTATAAAAAAAAAAAAATTAACCAATTAAATTTTTAGAGTCAATGATTAGTAATAAAAAACCATTAGCGTTAGAGTTGGGCGTAAAAGTTAATTGCACAGAATAAAAGATAACCATTTTGGAATTAAAATTTCGGAATTTTTTGTAACCGAACCAAACTTTATACAGTAAATAATAGACTAAGTAAATCCAAAATAGGCAGCACGTGAATCTGTCATACCCATTTATGAATGGGAAGCACGGTCGGTCGCACTCATTATAAGGACGAATCAGAGATAAGTATTATTGTATATTATTAAATACGTAGTATCTAAAGTACAGGAGTATACGTAAGAGTTAAGCGGTTGAACCATAATGAAATTTATTAATCAGATTAATATTGTTTTATTAATGACCCAAATACGTAAAAATGAATTGCATACGTATTAAAAAATATAATAATATATATATATATTGTAATATACAATTAACTATAAATAATATTCGCACGATTCAGCTTAATTAGATTACTAATTTTAGATATTTTAACCAATTATTTAAAAAATTCTAAAGGCATATTTGAATATAGAAATTAAATTTGCTAAGGCTAAAACGAATAAACGATTAGTAATACAATTAGTACAATTTAATTTTTTGACAAGTAAAGAATCGGTTATTAAAATTAAGATACGCCATAATGATAGGCAAATATTTTGTGAACCATTACCAAATTGAATATAACAATTATTAAAAGCTGATTTATTCAATATTGATAAGAAAAGAATTTAATGAAATATAAGCCCTTTTTTTTTGCAAGACATAAAGACGTGAATTTAATTGGTTCAATAAAATGTCCGTTTTATCATAACTAAATTAGGATATATCTACTAACTTAATTCAGTAATTAGTGTAAAATCTACTAACCTAATTCAGTAATTAGTGTAAAATCTACTTACTACTTAACTAATTAGGATATATAGGACATAGTAAGAGGATTACGATGAAAAAAAACAGGTTTTGATAAAGTTAAATAACTAAAAATGGAATAAACTTACGCCATAAATCTTTAAAGATAACTATTTTTATGAAGTGACATAGTGTTACCAAAAATTTCCATAACGAAAACCACGCGAAGTTAAAATATTGACATATTCAGAGAGGCTAACGAAATTTAATACTATTGACAAAAACTGGTATAACGATAGTTATAAAGTTTATTCCTAAAACAATAGTAGGACTGAACAAAAAAGAGTAAAGTGTTACTACAGAAAACTCAGTCGGTTTCTACCGGAAATTAAGGCTGAACTTTTTTTTTTTTCACATGGAATTGAAATTACTAAATTGAAATTATTATAGAGAAAGAAAAAAAACCGTTATAAATTTTTATATAAATTTCATATAAATTTTATATATAAATTTTATATATAAATTTTATACATAAATTTTATATATAAATTTTATATATAAATTTTAATTTAATTGCAGTACAACAATATGAATGATAACACAGGTTTTGGGTAGAAAAACTTTAAGGAATAATAAGATACTCGAAAGGATAAAAGAATATACGTTTACCGACATTGCAGTATGTTGTGAACAGTAGTAACAGGTAAGGGTTTGAGAACACACGTATGTACGTAAGTACGCACTTACGTATGTACGAAAAAAAAAAGAACAAAATATCAGAATATCAGAATATCATATATAAAAAAGAAATGACATGAACACATAATTAGCAAGATTAGCGAAATACTACTTTGCTTAATTAAACTTTAACTATATAATTAATAAACTACTACATATAAGTACATATATTTTTTTTAATAATATTACATTAATTATTACATGAATAATACATGCTGATTTATGTTAAATAGTACTATATATGAATAATGAAATTTTGGAAATTTTGATATCTGAGCGCAAGCATTCAAAAAATCCAAATATTTTTAATAAGTTTTTAACACGTTGATATACACATTGATATACGCGCATAATTATTGTTGTCATGCGATTAAGTCATTCATTTATTTCAATTGTGATATAGAATATGTTTGTTTTTATATATTTATGCAAAGAATAAAGAATTTCTGCATTTCTGCTTAGAAATTATAACGCTAGTCATGTTTGTTATCTTAAAACGCATTATTAAAGAATTTATCAGATCAATCATATCTTATCAATGGTAACTCGGGCAATTCCTTAGGTGTGACAGAAATAATGAATGGGGAATGAATATCACCTATATTAGGAAACTTTTAGAGTTATCATTAATAAAGGGTCACATCGCACATCCTATAGATAAGAGAACGCCCAAGCACAAACGAATTTTACCATTCCAGGAACGTGCAAAAATTTCAGGTGAAAAATGGACCACACAGTGTACGCATGCATGCATTAAAAAAAAAAAAAAAAAAAAAAAAAAAAAAAAAATCAATACACACTGATAAGAATTTTTTTACATGTTTATGTAAACAACAAATATTTTGTACGTATTTTGTTTGTGTAATTCAATATATTTATTGTATATGTATTATAAAAAAAAAAAAATGAACAAAGATGGCGAAATTTATTTCTATTTAGTTAAACGTAAATTAGTAAAGATTAACGAAAAGCAACCGGAGCAAGGCGGAGGAAAGATAACATGCCTTAAAGAACACATGGATGCTAATAAATTATCTCAAAACCACGTTTTACCTCATTATTGCTCCCTTTTGCATTTTTGTCGCCAACATCCGAATTCGCATGCATTAAAAGCATAAACCAATTTTTTTTCATTCATTTTACTTATTTATACTTTTTTTTTATTTTTTATTTTTTAAAAAAAATTGATCACCATATGGTTCGGCTTTCTTTTCGGACTAAAAAAAAAAAAACCACCGAAAATTTTTTTATTATTTTACGCACGTACAATTCCAATATATTTTATTACTGAAATATTATTTACTAAAAACATTGTGGATACTTACGTGAGCACCTAAGTACTTAGAAGTATAAAGTTACATAGGACCAATATTTTATTCTGTATAGTGACGTTATGTTTATGCACAAACATGCAAAAGAATCTTATCTTCAGCGTACAAATTGATTGTGTTTAGGTAAAGAGATAAGATAAGACTTTTTTGGTCAAATACAACAAAATTAGCCCATACTTTGTGTACATGTTGATTTTCTTTGTAAGCTTTAAATTAATGGAGTGTAACCGAATATCATTTTTGAAAATTATTATAAAAGTTTTAGCTTTCCACGTCTGTCTGAATTTCAAAAAGTCGTTGAAAAACAGCACAGCGTCTTAAAAAAAAAAAAAATTAAAAAATCTAAATTATTTAAATTATTCGAAAAAAAAAAAAAAAATTAATAATAATAAATAATCTAATTAATTATTATTTTTTTTTTTTTACAATTTTTTAATTAATTATTTATTTTAAATTATAATGAACTATTTTTATATGCATAACGGAAAGCACGTGGGAACCGACGTAGATTGAACTATTTATTTTGCATCACTTAAATATTTGTAAACTCTTAATCTCAACACATATAACACTTCTTCGCTCAAAGGCTTTCTTAACACTCTAGTACAATATTACAATATTACAATATCTTGTACAACACACAGTATTGAACACAGTATATTGAAACACACAAAAAACATCTTAGAATTTATATATTATTAATAACAGAAAAAAAAATCAAATGGTCGGTCAAAACCACATTTTGATGAACATAGATAGCGGTTCTATTGTGTATACTCCTCACATTACTGGCACTTACGCCATTCCCACGTCAAGCGAAAAAATTTTACACGTACAAATACCAACTTATCAAGTTATCAACTCTTCTTCTCCTATCATCTATCCTACCATGACTGAAAGTGATTTAATGTCTTCTTTTGTTCTCACTAATGAGATGCAACAACAATTATTTATGGATCATAATTCAATGCAACAACTTCAAGATTCTTTCACTGAAACTGATTATGATGATATCATGTTGAGAAGTCCTACTGAAAATTTTTCGCATTCTTCCGGTTTAGACTCCCAAGTAAACAGCCCTCCTGGTGAATGTCATAGTCCTGAAATGATGAACTCTTTTGATGTTGATGATATCTCTTTCGATGAATTTCTTTCCGATCCTAATTTGGATCCTAATTTAATGTTTAAAGATGATTGTATTCCTGAAAATTGTGTCAATGATTATGTTAAACTTGAAAATCATGATAATGATGACCTTTTAATGTCTCATGTTTCTGATTGTAAGCATTATTTATTTTATAATTTTATAAAAAAACTTTTCTTTTTTAAAAAAATTTATTTATTTACTTACATTTTACAATTCTTTTTTAATTAGCTGATTCTGCGCAAAACGATTATTCTTTTGATTCTCCTGAATCTCCAAAAAATAATTCTGTTACTATTGGCACTCCTCCTCCTTCTCCTCAACAAACTTCTGACCCTGCTAATGCTTCTACTGATAATTCCGATTCAAAATCAAAATTAATTCCTCCTAAAAAGCAATCTAGTACAAAACCTCCAAGAAATTTAGAATGTTACAATTGTGGTGTAAATAAAACTCCTCTTTGGCGTCGTACTCCTGATAGAATGCATTCTTTATGCAATGCTTGTGGATTGTATTATAAACAATACAATACTCATAGACCCTTACATATTAGAAATAAACCAACTAATAGTAATGCTCCTTATACTCTTCCGGTTTCAAGAAAATGCACTATTTCAAGTGTTTCTTCTGATTCTTCGGGTTCTCAATCTCCTCCACGACAATCTTCTCCTCCTCCTCCTCCTCCTCCTTCTTCTTCTTCTTCTTCTTCTTCTTCTCAACCTTTACAACAAATTCCTCATCAACCTCAAAATATTCATCCTTCAATTAATCCTAATGATGCTGCTATTCGTTGTGTTAATTGTGCTCAAACTCAAACTCCATTATGGAGAAAGAATGAAAAGGGTCAACCTATTTGTAATGCTTGTGGTTTATATGCAAAATTACATAATAGAGATCGTCCTGCTGCTATGAGAAAAACAAAAATTCAACGTCGTCGTCGCGATTGGGGTGGTGCTAATGGTAATCAAAATGGTGTAAATATTGATGACTCCGTTTCTGATGGTTCTTGCGATTCAAATTTACAACATTCTACCTCCCCTAATCAACATCCAATCACCATTCAATTAACTGGTCAACGTCCAATAGTACCATTAATGATTCCTCAATCTCAAATTACTTCTTCTCCAATTACAATGATTGCTTCAATTCCATCTCTTCAACCTAATTATACAAATGGAATTCCTTATTTATCTTATCACGTTGAACTTGATGATTCAGGCTTTAAATCTTCTGTCAGTAAATTACCAAGAGATCAAGCTGAAATTGTTCTTGATACTTTGGAAAGACGATGCCAAATTGTCAAAGATCTATTGGTTGAGAACCAAAATTATTAATCAAAAAAAGTTTTTTATTATTTGCATTTGTTGGTTATTGTAAAAATACAGCTTCTTTTTTCTTTTTTTTAATGTTGGTTTGTAGAACTTTTAAAATAAAGTCGGTGTAGATAAAAAAAACAAAAAAAAAAAAAACAAAAAAAAATATATATATAAAATATAAATTCTCTTAGACATCACCTCATTTATTCATTCTTCCCCTTCCCCTCCCCCACACACATACATCCACAAAATCTTTACGATTATATATTCTCTTTCTCAATCAAAAAACAAATCAAGATTTCTTTTTTTATTATGTATATAAAGTTTCAATCATTCTATGAAAAAAAAAAAAAGTATTATAACTCAATTTTCTCATATTTTTGCATTTTTGATTTCCTCTCACATGTACTTTTTCATATAGTTTTTTTTTTTCTTATATATATTTCAATTCCATGTATCATCATGATTATGTAATTTCTTTTATGTTTATAATAAATGAAATTATGAAAATTTAATTTAGAGCAACTTTTCTTGCCAAGTATACGTATAATTGAATTGATCATAAATAATGAATAATACAATATATATATATATATATATATATAGTTATTGGATGCGAAAAAATTCTGTTATAAGTTATTTATCAGAGGACTTATATATTTTAAGTTATATTTAAAGAAGTCTCTGTGCTTAATTCGTGTTGAAATCGGTGTGCGTATATACGTAAATCGAATGTAGTTAGTTTTATTCAGCAACTTCATTTCTTTAACATGGATGGAATTGGATTGATAACAAGATTGATAGTGTGACTATATAGTAGTGTTTACAAGAACAATAATCACAAAGAAAATCTAGAGAAAACGTATGCATTAAACCATTGTTGAGAATTAGATACGTACATACTAAAATATTTAGTTATACAACTCAATGTATTGTCGCGAAATAACGAACTTGGGCGTTATTTAGAATCATACCTTTTGAAATTAGCAAAAACAATTTCAAATTAACGCGTCAATGCGCGTCCAGAAATTATTTTAATTTATATATATATATATTTTATTTTTATCTCATTGAGCGAACTAACTTTTATTTTATTTCCAATTAACTATCCTATATTATTTTTAACACCTCATCATTTTATCTATTGTTACTGTCATTAATTATTTTTACAGGTGAGTCATTTTGTTAATAAAAATCTCAATATATTATGGTTATTGTACGGTTACGTAAGGTGTCGCGGTTAAAAAATTTAGTATACTAAATAAATTTCATGTCAAGATGCCATCCTGGCATGCTATCAAACCGACCAACCTAAAAAAACTCAAGGTGATTTACATATCCCCTAATGACTTTACTTGTATTCTATGTTCCTATAATTCCGAAATTTCCTAATAATATTTAAAATATATATAAATTGGCGATGTATCGAGTTACCTCATTATAATCAATTTCGAAAAAGATGGGACGTGTTATTAAAAATGCTATATTCCGAAAGATAGAATTATCATATAAACAGATTGTAATTAAGAAATTGAACTCATTTTTACTGCATAAAATTTACCTCATAATTTAGGCTGAAATTGGTATTATTGTATTAATGTAAGCTGGGTTAAACGGCTAACTGATTAATTTGTTGAAAAAATTTTTTTAGGCTTTCAAATAATTAATAAAAAAAATAAAAATAAATAAAATAAATAAAATAAATAATAAATAAATAAATAAAATAAAAAAAGAAAAAGAATAAAAATAAAATAAAATAAAATACGAATAAAATATTTAATTAGTAAAACTTTTTTCTAAAAAATAAAATCTTAAAATAAATAAAAATATTATAAAATAAAAATGGATAAACATCCTCAAATAATGCTCTTAACAACGTGCAGGTGGGCGACAATACGATTAAATTTTATAGTATCACCAAACTTAAAAAAAGTCAAAATATAATGCATATATTAGCTACTTCTTTAAATGATTAAACTTAATATTATTATAGACCAAAATAGACCAAGATAATATTTGTGCTTGAGCATGTAAGTAGTAGCTTTTAAACGACTTTTTATTCAAAAAGTTGAATGATAAATTGAAAAATTCAACATGCGATTCAACTCATAGGTATGCATAAATGTTATTTAGAATAAAGTAGATTTCTTACTACAGTATAACTACAGTATATAAACGCGTAATAACGCACATTGACTTTATTTTGAAATTTCCGCTTTTTTTGAAAATTTCATATTTGACTCAAAATAGTTCACATGTGTATCTCAAAATAACACGCCCTTATTGAATCCTAACATAGTTGCTAAATATTTGTTATACAGAATATATTATTATTTTAAAGTATAAAAATAATTCAAAATATCGCCATGTGCATCCAGAAATAATGCAAAGATGCCCAAAATAACGCGTAGGTGTGCGTTATTACGTGCTTATACGGTATATTATAGAATTTTAAACTCTGTAAAAATGATTACGTAGTCTGATATTGTTCTCGTAAGTCTAGTACCGTATAACATGATCTAAAAGACCCAGGGTCCTTTACAAGTTAGTTTGCATATATAGGTATTATAGTCAGAGGAATATTATAGTTAGCATAGGGGATACAAGTTGTACTATATAAATGTCGCAGAGAAACCTGTCATTGGACTTTCACACATTCTAGGCCTAAAATTGGGAAAGGCATTATAATAGGAGGGTCTCTTAGATGCTATATGGTAATTTGGGTTCTCATTCTTATAATTGCTATGAATATTTTTTGGTCTTAATCAAGGTCGACTTTATATTCACTTAAATAACTTATTTGCAAAGAAACTTTTTTTGGATTATCACAATGTATTGTTAAATTAACTATGTTTAGAATTGCGAGTAAAATTGGTTCGAAGGCTTTATTTATATTAAAGGAAGAAAGGTCCCGTAGGTGTAAAGTAAATAAAATATTTATAATGTTGGAGTCTTCTTGTAGGAAGTATCAAGCGAAAGATAATCTTTCAAAGATTACAATTCTACCAATCAAGATAATAGATGTAAAACAAATTCAGAGCACAAACAAAAGATATATTGCCTTTTGTTTTTTTGAAGTAGGTTTATGGTTTATATTTTACATTATTATGCTTATAGAATCTTACGAATATTTTTTGAATTAAAATGCTGCGATAAACAAAGTGATCGACTATCTATAAATGAAAGTATCAATAATATTAAATCAAGAAATCTTAATTACTAAAGTTAAAGAATTCATTAAAGGGATAATTAGGGGGTTTCGGAATTAACTTTTTTTCAAAATAAGTGAGAGTTTAAAAGGTCCTATTTTCTTTTTTAGAATTCCGAATCAGAAAATTAAATAGGCATAGCCGGTGATAAAATTTGGCTTTTTTTTGATAAACATTCATCGGTAAACGATTATGTAAATAAGTACATACTTTAAAAAAAATAAAATTTCATGCCAACGAACAGGATCTTAAAACTACATTTATAAATTTTTGTAATACATTTAACAAAGGTATGCTCATTTCCGAGGAATCTTAAAGTAATATTTTAGATTGGTTATATCTTATAGACGAGTCAATAATCTATATATAGGGAGAGAAAATAACAAGGAAGTTGATTCCTTGATACAACAACTAGAAATGGTATGGTTACTCATTATTTGCTGAAATATGTTATGAAATTGGTTTGAACACTAAGAAAACTCAATTAAATGGTAAGTAATTGAAAATGCTGTAGTTGTGCAGCAGCGAAAACGAATACCATATAAGCGCGCACATGCGCGATAATTCGAAGCATTATGCTAATTTTGGAAAAAAATTTCAACTACTAAGAACTTTCTTGAGACATCATAATAGAATTAGAAAGAGGCACTTAGTTTTTTTGAGAATAAGACAACATAAGGCGAATAGATTCTAGATATATTATTAATCATATTTAATCATATGATAATAAATAGGTTTCGGATTTAGATGTTGAACCTAAGCTTATTATATTCAAATTTATTCGAAGATTCAAAAAAGATAATCTGGTACATATGGGACGCGTTATTTTGAGTTAAATATGTCGTTTTTAAAAAAAAACAAAATTGCCCATGTGCGTTATTACGCGCTTATATGATACTTGGTAAATGAGAATAATATTTCCAAGCATTTAGATTACCCAAAAGCACATTTAAAAAAGAAAATATGTTAATGCACAATTTGTAATTATATCATTATGAAGCAAGAATTTGAAT
Organism: Dentiscutata erythropus; assembly: GCA_910591965.1. Classification (NCBI taxonomy): domain Eukaryota; kingdom Fungi; phylum Glomeromycota; class Glomeromycetes; order Diversisporales; family Gigasporaceae; genus Dentiscutata; species Dentiscutata erythropus. Next base: position 371 of record CAJVPY010002993.1, on the reverse strand, counting down.
TCTCTAAAAAAGCTACCGAGATGGGAGTATTATTCACCATATGAATATGCAGAAAAGCTTTCAATTTATATCAAATGGACAAAATTGTTATGAAGACTTGGAGCGTGTCATGGCTAAATAATTTTAATTTTTAAAATAGATTGCTAAATAGCTAGCTGCCGTACTTCTATAGAATCATCCAGGGAAGCCAGAAAAACGCTGTGACGTAGTCATGGAGCAATTATGCGAAATTCTACTTATGAAACCACAACCTAGAGTTAATACCTCAATTCGGATATATTTTTTATATCCGGATTACAGCTGTTTTCATTATTCCTGGGACACCTATAAAAAATTAGCCGAAAAAAATTTTCGGCCGGTAATTTTTTCGG
>CAJVPY010002992.1:0-14928 GCA_910591965.1 Dentiscutata erythropus | reverse complement strand
GGACTACTTAAATAGGCACTCAAAAGGTGCACGTGTGGCTTGATGTACCATCGTTGTAATTACATATAAAACTTCATTTATACTCTAATAAAAAGTTTCTCAGACCAAAGAGGTCACCTTAATACCAATATATATATATATATATAGAGGTGCTTCCATTTAGTCATCCCTCTACATAATCACCCAAAAGTGTTAGACAAACTGGGTGATTATATGGGAGAAAGACTGTATATAACTTAAAATTCTTGTAATAAAAAAACAATTAATAAAAAAATACTATACATGTCCCAGATGCATAGAGCACTGGAATAGTTAAAAAAAAAATTATACAAAGATAGTTTCAATATTCAAATATATTTTAACAAAATTTAAATCAATTTGGTTAAATACAGTATTTGTTACAAATCATAATGAAATCAGATTAAAATAAAACTAGAAACCTTTTTTGCTTATGTTTAAAGCTTATAAAACCCACATATACTCTTTTATTAATAAAATTAACACCAAACCCTAACCCTAAGCCTAACTCTAACTCTAAAAAATGTCACTCAAAAAATTTTAAATTTTTCTAAATTATATAATTAATAATTACCATTTAGCACTGTATATAGTACCCAGTATGACAAATAAAGTGAATCAATTTTTTAAAATATTATTTATATGTACTATGTGATATAAACAATTAAGTTATGCTAGAGATGGTAAAAAAAACATTTTAAACTATTTTTTAAACATATTTTATTGTTTTAATACTTTTTTTAAAACATCGGCATCTGGCGATTAAATTCAGCTAAAGCTAAAAATATTGCTTCCAATTTGTTAATTCTATTTGATCAGAAAAAGCTGATGTATTATTTTTTATATCATTTTGAATTTATTATGAATATAACAGGTACTAATATTGTTAGCTGAAATTGTTTTATACTTGTAGAAATATTTCAATATTTGATATTTAGTCTGCCAAAATATCTAAATATTTCCAAAATCCTAAATATTGCCGAAATGTCTAAATAATGTCAAAATGTCTAAATTAAAAAATATATATGAAAAAACATAAGATAATTAGGGCTATTAATCAGTTCTGACTAAACCGTCAGTCCTGTGGTTCTTTTTAGAACTGGGCCAATCTGGTCTTTTATGGGTCAGACAGACCAAAAAGATTACTAGTCCAAATATAGTAGCTTTAAATTATTGTAATAAACATATGTAGCCTAAATTTTTGTGTATTTGAGCTTAATTTTTTAATACTATTGTATCTAAATATTATAAAGCTATTGCAGTAATAGTTAAAATACTGTAATACTACAAATAGCATAGAATAACATAGGATAAAATTCTGCTAGTATTTATTCTTTAAAGTAATTTTTATAATTAAGATATTTACTGGTTTTGTGAATAGGAAATCATTGGTCATCAAAGTTCATAGCGAAAGATCTTAATTTTTTTTTTTTACTGTTCAGTTAAAATTATTTCTTATAGCTATAAGTTTGTTTTTGGATTATCCAAAAATAAAAAAATTTCTAAATTGTTCTATATTTTTACTAATGTGAAAGCAGACATAAATTCTCAAGCTGCAGATCTACAACATGGCTATTATTCATGATTAAATTGGTAACAGTAAAGCGAGTTATGTTATATTCTGTCATAGGTGATGAATAATTATGATTAGTCATTAATTTAATAAATTAATGTTAAAAAGAATAAACACAAAGTATTCAAATATTATCAAAAATCTGATAGTAATTTAATTTTAAACTATACCACTATCCCTACCCTAACTTAAGCTGAATGTTTAATCATATTAAGTTGTAGTATAATAAGCATAAAAGGTTGTTAATCACTTTTTAAACTATATAAACATGTATTGCCAATTATACTGTTTATTGATATTCGTAATTCATTTATCTTTTAAAAAATATGTTAATTTTGAAAGACTCTAACAAAGATTCACAAACACTGCACTTTCTTAAACTTTACTAATTACCACAGTAATAAATTAGTGCTGCCAAGAGAAATATAACTTCAATCATCCAGAATTTATATGATTGAAGCTTTCATTTTCATATTTAGCCAACCATTTAGATATTTAGTTACATAATATTTATTTAGTCAACTATTTAGGCATTTAGTCAAATTTAGACTTTTAATATGTCGAAAAAAAATAATGCCATATCAAAATATATTTAAACACTAATTGCCTAAATGGTTGACTAAATTAAGTATTTCAACTAACAACATTAAGATAAAAAAAACCGAAAATTATAAGAAATATATTTAATCACTTTAAGTTTCTTTTTTTTATTATCGATGCTTTATATAAATTATTTATTTTTCTGTAGACTAAATACAACTTTTCAGTTTTACATTTGTTAATATTAAAGTCTATGTACTTTAGCACAATATTACCGCTATATAAACTTCATTGAATAAGCTTTTAAAAATGAATTATTTGAAGATTAGAAAGATTACAATGTATTCTTTCTATTTTAAATATCATTTTCATTATCATCAAAATAGTCATCATCCTTAATTTCTTTTCGAATTTTCAAATTCTGGTATATAGTCACAAGTCTCTTCACATGATCATTATCCAAATATGCACAGTATTTATTATAAATAAACCCAAAGTCTAACCAACAATGCTCTGTAGCAGCTGAAGAAGCTGGAATTGTAAGAACTTGGCAGGCAAGCTCAACCACAGATGGAAATTTATTTGAAAAGTTAGATTGCCACCAACTAACTGAACTTGAATATTTAACAGATGCCTACAATAATAGCCCAGAGAATTTATTAGCTTTAGCAATATATTTTTAAATCACTCCAAAAATCTTTAGAATAATTAGATAATTAGATATTTAATAATTTAAATATATTTGTATTATAGTTATTATGCTTATATTTGTGGCAATTTCAAATTCATAAACTTTTTCAAGATATGGAATAATAATATTTTCAAGATTGTTTGGCTTTAGTGATTTTCTATGGAGCTTAAATATAAAATTATTAAAATTAATAATTTATAAATTTTCAAATTTATAAATTAAAAAAAAAAATTGCCTAGGATCAAGAAGATTTGCAATTGCCATTGCAGAATAAAATATATAATTAAACCATTTTTCAATTAATTCTAAAATCTTTGATCTAAAATCAGGTTCTAAGTTATACAAATCAACTGATTGTTGAATTAGTTGCTATTCAGGATGAACATGTGAAAGTAAAGGTTTATCAGATTCAAATACATATATAAATCTAACAAAAGGTATTAGGAAAGAGGCTAGTTTTTCAAACTCATTCTATAATAAATTATTTAGTAATTGTTTACAAAGATCATAAGCAATTTTTTTACCAATTTCGGGTTGTATAACTGCTATTTGAATTCCCAATTTGCATCAAAGTATAGATCTGATTGCATCTAAACATGTTCCCCAATGAGTTTCAACAGGTTGAACTAGAATAATCATATCCGGTTAATTTAATAAAACTGATTTAGCTTGATGGTGTGCTCAAAAAAAACCAATAATTTGCTTCGCATAGCTCATTAATTTGTCTGCCCATTCAAGTTTAAGTATATCTTTAATTAAAAGATTTCTGACATAAGCATTATAGACTAAACAGACTAACCAAGGATAATCTTTGTTAAGCAATTTTCAGGCAGCTTGTATAGAATTACAATTGTCCATCACAACACCAGAAAACTTAGAAGAACTAATAATTTCAATTATAATTTTGAGCTTATGATAAATATATTTTGCAATATGTGAATCAGATCTAGTATATATAGCATCATAAAAAATGGGCTTTGGAAAACAAAAAATGAAATTAATAACTAATTCTTATTAGATATTTGACTACCCATCTGACACCAATGTAATATTAGTTGCCTTATCTAGAATAGTATTTAAATTTTGTTATTCTATCTAATATTTAGAATCCAGTAAATTATTTGCTAAATTATGTCGATTAAAACTAACATAAAATGGGTGTACATTTCTAATATAATATTGCACAGCTTCTATGAATTCATCCCAAAAAGGGTTTTCAATAATTGTAAAAGAAATACCTGCTAAATAAAAAAACCTTGCTAGAATACTATTTACATCTGTTTTATCAAAGTGTATATCTTCACTTGAACTAGAATTTTGGCCTTGAAGCTTCAATGAATCTTTTATATTTTTTGGAAGCTTTTTACATTTTGATAAATGACCTTTTATTAAATTAACACAATCTTCTTTGCAATAGTTATATCTTTGACAGGGTGTTGTTTGACCATGTTTATTGGTTTCAGTAATTTTTGCAAAGTTTAAACAGATTTCTTTTAATGGAGGTCTTTCATGAATATGAGATATTGACATTTTTTTTTACTTTTGAATATTAGTAATCACAATATCACAATAAATATATACTATAAAATGCATAATTTTGGATTACATCAAAAATGTTTTAAAACATTTTCAAACAAATTTAAATCAAACAATCACGTTTTTTAAGATTATGATTTAAATCATTTGCCATCCCTAAAATATGCACGTGGTTTTTAATTTTCACTATGTAAAAAACCGTGTCACACCAGGTACTGTATACAGTGCTAAACTTATAGGATGACATTCATATGATTGGTTAATTTTTGTAGATCTACCCGTGAATTCCCATGATAATTAGCCAATCAAAATACATAGTTTTTAAAAAGATTTATCATTTTGAAAACGAAAAGAACTTCACATAAAGAAGCTTACAAATTCTTTTTTTATGTGCATTTATCAGTTTGTTACATTTTAAAAATAGATAACGCGTAAATTGATATTCATTACTAATAAACCCAAGCTTCAAATCGATTAAAATTTCAATATGTGAATAAATTATTAACGAAGCTATCTTTTATTCTACTGTATATTTTGAAAAGTAATTATATCTTATTTTTAGTTATCACAACCTTTATTAAAAACACGACATAACCCTTAGCCCATATAATTAATAAAACAATAATCACTTATAACGTTTATACATATTATCAACCTGTTACTTAACCCAAAGTTACATTTATTACTTTAGTAGTATAGCTCTATAAACGTAAAATATACTGTAAACATTAGTACAAACCTATTATTATTATAATATATATCACATTAAACAGTACACTCAAAGTTCTAAGTTTAAAGCTTACATGTAATGTCTCAATCTTCTTTTTTATTGACCGTTTTTGGCATTCAAAACTTACATATAGTTAATATAGCCAGTATTAGCAGTATATAGTAAAAATATTCACTCCTAAGTGAAGTTCTTGGAAAGGTGGATTATTTTTGATTAATTTTAACAGTGAATATCTACGTTCGTTTAGAGCTAGAATTTGATTTTACAACGGTTTTTTTGTTAGTGAAACGTTACATTCCCAAAAAGTACTTTAAAGTGTATAAATAAGTTACCCGGGCAATTGATTTACATCAGCCAATCAGATGAAAGTCGTCCTATGAGTAACGTTAAAATAAATAACTACGTTAATAATTAAAAAAGATCTGTATCACTAATACAGAACAGGAACGAAATTATATCTATGTTAATGATGTAATTCAATTTAAAGTATATGACTCCTTTGACATCATCTCTAATACTTTAAATACGTACCAGATGCGTGTGTATGTACGCTGCAATTTTTATACCACTCTTTATAGTATATGAATGTGAACACATACTTTCTCATATACATTTATTTTGCAATGGACGATGAAATTACTGTTATAAACCCAAGGAATTCAAAGAGATTCAGCACGATCAAAATTATTAATGAAGAGGTACTAAGTTGGTCTTTAAAAAAAACTGTCACTAAGTTTTCGTATTACATTTCAAATACTTACTTGTTCTTATTTAGGTTCAAGATGCTCAAACACATAATGATTTAAATAATGCACCGACTTACGAATATGATACTCTTTATGAAAATCAACGAGGGTAAATTCCTGACATATATATATATATATTTTTTTTTATGTCTTTACTTAAAAGCTTTGACCCTTCGTTTTTCATATGCGTAGGTTGTTTTTATTTGGTTTACCAAAGTTCAGTTCTAATGCGCTGAATCCAGCTGATCCTCAACCTTGGTGCGACAAAAATTATAAGTACTTGCAATTATTTATTTTATAACTGCCTCTATTATTATATTAAGCCAACTGATTGATATTAGCGAAATATTCTATATCAAGATTCTCTCCAATGGATATTTACACATATCAGTTACCAAACCCGATGTGGGAATGGGTGCGTCGTAAGTGATTATAATCCATGCGTAAATTTTATTGTTCACATATTTATTCAATTTGCCTTTTTCAACTTATAGGTTCACAAAGAATGGTTGATTGATATGTCTGGTGATGTGGATGAAGGTGAGATTGCCCTTATTTGGCCGAAGTTAAATATTATTTAGGATTTTAATTATTTAATTTACAGAGGGTTGGGAATATGCTCCCGATTTCCATTGTCCTTGCTGGCACGGTACATATCTTAATTCTTTTTGATTATATACATAGAAACATATTATAATTTGTTCTTTTTTAACTAGGTTGCTATAAACCACTTCGTTCATTTGTTCGTCGAAGGCGTTGGATACGTTTGCGTCGTCGAAAGGTTAGACAATTCTATTGTTTGATTTTATTTGTTACTTCTTATTTAACATTTCTCCACCAATTTGTTTAGGGAAAAGCAATCAGCATAACTAGTGATTCTGACCAATAATGAAGAATTGACCAGAACTAATTCGACATAACCAGTTGATTTTTTATCAAAATCGGCTGATCGATTTCTCATAACGCTCACATATAAGTTTATAGTATATACAGCATATTCCTTGATAACATTAAATACACTCCATAGTAACAGAAACTGTCGACTTTAATCGATTTAATTAATAGGTTTAATTTGCTTCCAATCGATTTTGATTATAATCGATTGACTTAATCACAAAATAAATTATCATAAGGGTAATATTTTTTTTACCATACCCTCCATGTAAGAGAAATTTGATTGGCTATTATAAATTTATATATCTAAAATGTGTCAAAGAATCCCCTCCCTCAGGCATGATGTGACGGATACATGGTATTAGCAAAAGCACGTGGCCTTCGGCCACGTGCGTTGCTATCAATACCCATGTATCAGATCAGTGTTGGACGATGATGTCATGTAAATGACATGACTTATCGTTATATGATTGGGAAATTCTATTTTGACCCGGGTCATTTAACCTGTCACGTGATCACCTGACCAGTGTGGCTTGAATCGACGAAAAGTTTACGAACAGTGCTTAGGGACAGTGATGGGTTGGACAGTGTATAATCACGTGATTTTTGGACAGTGCAAAATACCCTTAATCCTTAAAAATAATTTAATTTCCCATTTATAAACTTGTATAAAAATATAAACAGTAAATGTTACTGCTGAAGCTAGAAACGGCCAAAACAAAAATTGGGCTTATTTTAATATACAGTAGAATATCAAAATTTTCTTGTATATATTTTTTTACCTTTTTTTTTTTTAGTTAGGATAGAAATAAATCAAAATTATCATTTTTGACCTTAATTACACTAATTGTTGGATCAATGCAAACATTGTACATTTTCATTCATAGGTTCTAAATTGTTTTATAATATAATTATTATCAGCTTAAGCAAGAATATGCCATGGCAAGAATTTGATCAATACTTAGAAATTGAAGATCATTACCCAGTAACTCTGAAACTTGCATATAAAATACGCCTTATGACAATCATCTTGGAATAGTGAATATGACCAAAAAAAAAAACATGAGTGATTGTTAATATAGTTGCAAAAGGTAGCAAATTTTAAAATACTTATCTGGGAAAAGCTTATGTTTCATTGTCATGCATGTTGAGAAAGGTTTTAGAAAACTGGAAAATTCATTCATAGTGAAGGAAGAAATAGTTTAATTTTTACACTGTAAATATGAATAAGGAAAATATAATAAATATTTTACTAGTTTTTTTTAAACCAAGGTTTTGTATTTGAAACTTCTTACAAATAAAAAAGCTAAATTTTAGTTAAATTAATTTTTTTCAAATATAAATTATATGAAAATATATAACACAAAATTGAATTCTTATAGTTCTTAAATTAGCTATAATCATATAAAAAATAAAACATATTTTTATAATATTTATCATTTTTCCTATAATAGTCATGTTGCCATTACAACTAAAAATCCCAGAAATTGGTAGTGAATTTCCAACAGTAGAAAGTTTTAAGGAAGTTGCCCAAGAAGGTGTTAAAGTGGCAGGCTTTGCTTTTAGTGTATCATCATCAAAAATAACATATAGTAAAAAAGATAGTTGTACACCTTTTGTTACTTTGCAATGTACAATGGGAGGCAAATATAGAAATAACTATAAAGTTATAGAGAAAACTTGAAAAAGAGTTAAATCTACAAAGTGCCAAAACTGCCCTGTCACATTGTATGCTGTTTTGAATAAAAAAGCTAAAGCTTGGGTAGTACAATCTTCTAAAGTTTAACATAATCATGAACTTCTCTCACAATTACAAGTTTACTATCTTTATTAATATCGAATTCCTAACCCAAAACAAAAAGAGATAGTTCATATGATGATTAAAAGTGGGGTGTCAGTTCAGTTAGTTGCTGATGCTATATATTGAAAACATGATATAGTATATACAAAGGATATTGTTAATGAATATAATAAAATTAAAAATGCTTTGAATAAATGCTCAAATCATAATATGACTATGCAACTTATACAAATGTTGGAAGATCATTAGTATGTAGTTTGTTATATATTATCAAAAAATGGTTCTATAAGAAACTTGTTTTTTACCCATATTGAATTAGCTTACCAAACTACTATATGTTCGGAAGTGCTTATAGTAAATGTAATATATAAAACAAACTTATATAAGCTTCTCCTTATAAATGCTGTTGGCATCAGTAATCTATAATATATTAAGAAACTAAGGGGTGATAAACCATATGAGATAAACAAAAAGATAAATGTATGAGATAAATATACATTCTGATTGGCTAAAAAAATAAAAGTGAAGGTATTTACTATTGTCTTTGGAACCTAAAGTTTCCCAAAGAAAAAGTTTTTTCTTTACTAAGTAAACCTTTTTCAATACTTAAGTAAAGTTGTAGAGAAGTGTCTTGCGATCAGAATGGTGGCTAAAACATTAAAATCTGCCTAGTGGATCGCGAGATATAAGCATTTTAGTCTTTGTGACTATAGTTAAACCTCTATAAATACAACCTCTATAAATGCAATACCTCTCTAAATGCATGTTCCTGGCCTGGCTGTAAGAAATCATTAGTGCTAAATACATATTCTATATTTTGCAAATGCACGTTCACTCAAAAGATTTTCTATATCATACTAATCTCCCTAAATGCACGTAGCCAATCAAAATTCAGTATTCAAGTTGTATTACACAAGTCTGCAGATCAAATATTAAAAGTTGCAATTTGATTGGCTTTCTCTAAATGCAAACCTCTCTAAATACACAGTGCATTTATGGAGATTTGACTGTATATGTTTTCTTCTTTATATAAATAAAGAAGAAAATATATAGTTGCAAAGACTAAAATACTTATATTTCGCGATCACTAGGCCGATTTTAACGTTTTAGCCACCATTCTGATTACAAGACACTCCTCTACAACTTTACTTAAGTGTTGAAGAAGGTTTATTTAGTAAAGAAAAAAAAAATTTTTCTTTGAGAAACTCCAGGTTTTTTTTGGATCTGGAGTTTTCCAAAGAAAAAATTTTTTTTTACTAATTTTTTTCAATACTTAAGTAAGTTGTAGAGAAGTGTCTTGTGATTAAAATGTTGGCTAAAATGTTAAAATCGGCCCAGTAGATCGCAAGATATAAGCATTTTAGTCTTCACAACTATATATTTTCTTCTTTATTTATATAAAAAAAAAACATATAGTTGTAAAGACTAAAATGCTTATATCTCACGATCTACTGGGCCAATTTTAATGTTTTAGCTACTATTCTGATCGCAAGATACTCACTTCTCTACAACTTTACTTAAGCGTTAAAAAAGGTTTACCTAGTAAAGAAAAAACTTTTCTAAAGACAATAATAAATATCTCTACTTTTATTTTTTTAGCCAATCAGAATGTATGTTTATTTTATTTTTATTTTTTTTTAAATCTTTGATAGTTTTGCCAGTGCTCAATTTATTAAGACTATATTTCAGGTGAGAGCTAAGCTCTCTCGAACAATACATATATCATTCATAACCAAAAAACAGGAAGTCTCACAATTGTGAGCCTGATATCACCCGGCTGCGATAAACGTGCCCAACTACGACTTGTCGCACCAACCTGTATACAAGTTAGATAAACTTTGTCAGTCCATCAAAGCTTTTTCCTTTATATCTTCTTTCTTTACCGAGCAAAAGAAAGTAATGATCTCATACAAAACCACCAATAATACCAAGAAAACAAAATGAAAAAACTAACTAAAAAAAGATAAATAGAACAAAGAAGTGTTTTTAAAGGAAAAAAAAAGAGAGTACAATGAGATATAAAAAAAAAAACACAAAGAGAAAAGCCCAAGAGCTGACAAAGAGGGGAACTACCTCTATAAAGAAATAGTATAGGGGAAACGAAATAAAAAAACAAGACAAAAAGAAATACACTATTATAACCCGTATCAGGTTTAAGAAAAAATTTTATAACAACTGCAACGTTTGTATATTTTAACTATAATATAAAACCTTTATTATTCGACTACTGGCCACCTCTGGATGCCTTTTATGCCAAAGACCCGATCTCAATCACATGGAAGTCCTGTATCCATAGATTACGTTGCATATCATATCTACTAATAAACAAGGCATATGGTTGCATTCCTGGGTACATCCGAATTTGGGAGGTAAACAATGCTGATCTTTTGGAGAGGTAAGCCAAATCACCTACTTTTTGTCGAAAATTTTGGAGAAGACTGACAAAATCAAGAGAGACTTAAAGAAAGGACCACTACTGTAAACTGCTATATACAAGACCCCCCAGATATTAGATCTCCCATTACTAGACCCGGGTCTATAATGTGGGATAAAATTTTGGTAAAGTGTAGAGACCCAGGGTATACAAATAGGAAAACACTAATAAAATAGAATAAACCCCATTTATCAGACCCACACCTATACAAAAAACCCATAGGTTTATTACAGGTTTTAAAATCAGCAAAATGAAACAGACCCGGGTCTTGTATATGGCAGTTTATAGTAGCACTCAAAGAGAGTATTTTATCCTTGAAAGAACCAATGACTAGTAACCCTTTTTCTAGAAAAGAGGAAGAGCTATTGTATTTAAACAGTAAGTGATAAACTCCGAACTTGTCTGCAAGTAGCGTATGAAAACTACTTCTAAATGACAAGTGCTGTACCAGCAGTGAGTGATAAACTCTAAAGAAGTTAGCAGATAGTGTATAAGAACTACCTCTAAATAACAACTACCAACTTATGGATTTCAGTTTTACGCTCTTTATTACTTACTAGTTACTGTTTTATGTTTATTTCATACATTTATCTTTTTGTTTATTTTATATGGTTAGAGCTATTATCTGGGTCAGTTGATCTGTACAGGTCACAGGTTAAAAATTGCTCTAACCCAGGTCAAACAGATCAGAATTTAAAGTAGGCAAAAACTTATTAAAATACTATATTATAGTACTATATAGGTAAAAAGCATTATAGTTACTAAATAGTAAAGATCTTACCTGGGTCAGGTTATGAATTTCCCAGTGTAGAAAATGAGCAAACTCAAATCACAAGCAAAATTGAAAAATTTTTTCAATACAAAATCTGAAAAATTCCAATTTAAATAATTGAAGTATAGCTGTTCTCTATACTAACAGCTCTAATTAAGTATTATTGCATCAATTTTAAGGATTAACTTCAAAAACTTTATGAATTTCCATTTGATCTGTTGACCCGGGCAGTGTGTGAAATTCAAATTTTAATTTATATTCTTAAATGAACATTAAATTATTTTTACTGTTCTTAAAAAAAATATATTGTTCTCAATAGAGAACATTTTTTTTATAATAATGTTTTTAATTTTAAAAAATTGTTCTCAAATTTATATATTAAAATTTATAATATAAGTTACACATATCGGCGGGTTTGTGGAATGGATCTAAATTAAGTCCCTAGATTTAAAAATTGCAGAATGCATAATAGCTGAAATTTTGGGGTCAGTTTTACAATCGTATTGTTAAAATATACAAATCTTAATATAGGACAATTCTGAAAATTCGCCGATATGTATTAACATATAATAATTTAAACCCGAAACTTGACCAGTGCACAATATCTATTGTAAAATACTGAGGGTTCTGGTTAGGACTATTAAGTGGTCTGACTCAAACCAATGGACTGTCAGTACTGTCTTTTTTAGAATAGACTAAAAGAACTGTTAGTTCTAATATCAGTTATATTAAATTATTGTTATAGGTAATTTTCTGCAATATTTGATCTGATATTAAATTTAGATCATAAATATAAATAAAATATCTAATTCTAGTCATAAGAAAACTTTTTATTAAGTTGATATAAAGTTATATGCTAAGCAGTGAATACTTAATTACATGTTTGGTGCTTATATATAACTGTGGAAATTCCAAATTTCTTTAGTATAAATCTCATGTATGTATAATTAAACCAATATGTATAGAGTACTCCAACCTTATATAGTAATTTTTTCAATCATGATACTATTTTAGTTGGATATTTAATTAATTAAAAAATAAAAGTCTTAAACTGAATCATTACAATACAGTATTAATATGTTCATAAGCTATTTGAGAAAAGCTAATCTGAGACACTTCAAGAAAGAAGAACCCAGTAATCATCACGTTATATAAAATTATGCAATTACATCATTTGTTCACTAGCACTAACAAAACCGGCCTAAACTAACTAACACTAACTCTAATTTAGGCTAAACGATTTATTTTATAATATAGTAATTACTGAGTTAGCTGTTCTTTTTTGAGAACTATAAATTAATTATTTGAGAACATTGTATATAAATCTATGTTCTCACTGAGAACATCATATTCAACAAAAATGTTTTCAAATAAGAGAACATTTCTTAAGTCAAAATGTTCTCAAAAATATTTTTATGTTCTCTAAGAATGGTGAGAACATTGAATTTTACACACTGGACCTGGGTCAATACCTGACCCATCTGGGTTGGTATTTTCTGACCTGGGTAAGAGCTCTATATATGGTTTATCACTCTTTAGTTTCTTAATATATTATAAATACTTCAATTTTACAATTATTTATTACTGTGCTAGAGGCATGAGTTATATACTAGTATTAGTAATACAAAATCTCTTGATACCTATCAAATCACAATGGCATAGATAGAAAATGAGCAAGAATACACATATGAATGGTTTTTAAATATTTTTAAAAAAACAATATATAATAAATTCTTTTGTACTCCAGAAGTATTTGTTTCGGATAAATCCCAAGCTCTTCAAAAAGTGACAAATATAGTTTTTTCAGAAGCAAAAAAAATAGTTTGCATCTGGTATATGCTTGCACAAAATCTAAGAACTGCATGCAGGAAGTTTTTTGACAATGAAGATGATTATAACAAGTTATTGCTATTAATTCAAAAAATCACTTATGCAAAAGAAATGAGTATAGTCGAAAAAGCATTTGACAAAGTAAAAGAAGTAGCAATGAAAACTAGAGATTCTAACTATATCTTAGCTTACTTTGAAAAATGAAAAAAAGATAATAAATATTGGATGAATATCTTCATGAAAAATTATCCATATATGGGGGTTCATTCGATACAAAGAGCAGAAGGAAGTCATAGCTGTTTGAAAAAAGCAATTGAAGCAGCAAGCAGGCTAGATTAAGTATTTTTACACATTAACCATGCTTTTTGTCAGTATTAATTAAAAAAAAATGAAGCTTTTGGTTTGAATATTGTTTTTCATTGACCTATTTATACTTAATAATAAGAGATTTGAACAACTAGTTAGAAATATTTCTAAATAGGCAATCAATCGAATTAAAAAAGAAATATGTAAAGCTGAAGAAAATAATAATAATAATATATATTATAGTATCTGTGAATGTAGTTTGAAGTTAAATTTTAAACTACTATGCTGCTATACAATTCCACTAACAGGACCTATTCCACTTTCTATAATATATTCATAGTGGCTTTTAAAGCATGATTCAATGCCTATATTGTCTTCATCCTTGTTGCCTAATATAGCTATTAATAAAGCTTTATATATGTTAGAAAAAAAATATAAAAACTTAAATGACTGTAGGTCAAAAGCTATGTTTTTAAATAAAATCAATGCTCTTATTAATAAAGAGGTTGTAACTAGTGCTTGGATCCAGTTTATAGAATCCAGATATATCCGGATATAAAGAGGATAACAGATATTTATTTGAAAAAGAGGATTACAAATCCGGATTTTTTTTTTTAAATCTCAAATCCAGATTTTATCTGGATTTAATAATAATAAATTATCTGCATGTATGATATAATTGATTTATGAAGCCTGTTTATTAAATTGATCTATTTATATAAGTTACTCATTTCCCACTAGGTAGGAACCGCGCAGTGGTTTAGTAACTTGTAAGAATAAAAAGCTTTCTTGTAATAAATGAACAACGCACAATGCAAATTAATTTCCTTTTCTAGTTAGCATAGTAATCTAATTTTATAAATTTTTTCCCGAGTCTCAATGATTATTATGATTATTGAATATCGCATTGCAGGCTGTCATTGTTATCCTGGAATTTAATGATTGCATAATTGTTATCATGCAGTATTCTGTAAGTGTTTGTAGTATTTTCGGTTGGCAAATTTACAAAAGCCTACTTTTAAAAATACTTTGCCACATATTTCTATCAGTCCAAATT
>CAJVPY010002991.1:0-14928 GCA_910591965.1 Dentiscutata erythropus | reverse complement strand
ACGGCCCACCCGTTTGAACTAATAAAGTGCCAGGGGCCTAAGTGGTCACCTCAATATTAAAAAAAAAAATAAAAAAAAAATAAAAATAATATAGAATAACAACCATTACCAATTTAACTTGAAGAATTAAAACAAAATTTATTCAAGACACTCTTCTCAAATAGATAGAGTTTCTAATTCATTCTTTATGACAAAGCCCAATGGGCCGGGCTTGGGCTTTTAAGAAAACCCGACCCGGCCCATGTTCTGGGCTTTTTTTTTTTCTGGGCTGGGCTTGGGCTCAAAAATATTTTCTGGGCCTGGTTTTAATTTTGAAAAGCCCGGCCCGGCCCGGCCCATGCCATACCCTACAACCATCTATTTGCGCCACAGATAATCACGTGCCGGTGAAAATTTTGGTGCACAGATTCTACAACGCGTATATTTTAACGTGTTTGCAGATCTCAAAACAATAGATGTTAATAAAAAAGGATCATTATTCTTTCACTTTGTGGTTTTTCGACTTTTAGTTTTCTTCTTTTACTTCTTGCATTTTATCATTTATTTTATCTTTTTTTACCACTTTAAATTTTTACACTGTGGACTTGATTAAGCTTTCGATGAGTATGGAGGTTTTCAATGACTTTCCCGCTAACGCATTCGAGCTTTTCGTGGCGGAAGGTACAACAAGAATGTTGAATTTATACCCGGGAATTCCTCTCGAAAATGTCAGAGAAACTTTGGTATATCAATGGAACCAGATGGATATTTATCAACGAGCACCTTGGATTAAAAGATCAGATGAAAATCGTGAAATTTACTCAAAAACTTTCATTGCCGAGGCCGAACAAGAAAATTCCGAATATGATAGCGATTGTAATTCAGAAGATATAAATGAATTAATTGAATCTTCAGATGGTGAAGAAACATCGGAAGAATCCATTATAAGTTTTCCTGATTTCGTTCATTCAAGTGTTGATTACAAGCAAAGTCCCGTTAAATCATCGCAAAATGTATTCGTTCAAAGTCGCCCAGTACTTGCACCCATACCTTCATGGCCCAGACCACCTGCTCCAGCGTTCCTTCATTTTTCTGAATATATGAGGCCTAGAATTACTGCAGAGAATCCATTTCACAATTATGGCTCTATCACGAAGTTAATTCGTGAGCGATGGGAGTCAATGACCATCGAGGAACGCGCACCATGGGGACATTTGGCTCAACAAGATGAAATTAGGTTCGAAAATGAAAAGTTGGCATACATTGCAGAACAAGAACAATTTGATAATCAATCATACAATTCATACAATAATAATCAATTTTCAAATTTTGAGAACGTATTTGATTTTCGATCTATTAAAGTTGAAGCTCCGATAGTCGATCCAGTATTGTTAAATATGGATCAATCCATTCACAAAGCTAGCTTTCCTAATTCAAACAAAGAAAATGGGTTCAAACAAGAAATTGTTATCAAACAAGAAAGTGCTGTCAAACAAGAAAATGTTGTCAAACAAGAAGACATTATCAAACAAGAAAATTTTATCAAACAAGAAAGTAATTCACGAACGTCATTTGGCTTCCGAAATATTCCTACTGAGACACAATTTTGGGTTCAATCTAACGACAAAGAAAATATTCCAATAGAATATTATGAAAATAATTATCGTCGATCACCATTACAACCACTTAATTTCAATCAAATACATAGCACTTATAATGAAATCGCCAATGTACCATCAAAGACTTATAAACCTGATGATCGTCGATATGGTCTCAAAGTTCCAATCTTATATAAGTCAGCTTACGAAATTTTTTATACTGAGGTTAAGGCTGATTGTATGAATAAATATCCTTCACTAATTACTGAATCTCATCTTAATAAATGTATCGATGATAAATGGAAGACAATGGATACTGACGAACGAAAGCCTTGGGAAGAAAAGGCAGAATTAGATAAATTTAGGTGGGAGAGTGAAAGGAAAGAATATCTATCTGATCAATTAAGGCGTTTTGTCGAATCTCAACGTGGAGTTCTGTTGAATGATTGGGTCAAAAATAATACTCATTAATTTGTAAAAAATGTTTCATTATTATTCATTCTTCGTATCGAGTTTTTATTATTTTATACTATATGAGATTCTTTACTATTGGTTTAAGAAAGATCGATTATTAAAGTAAAACTCGAATTAATCATTTGCTTCTTGATATTTTACATAATTCCTTTTGTTCTTTTGCGTAAATGTTAAAAGTCTACTCTATATAAAGTGAATAGAAAAGACTTACAGGTATGCACAAATTGAATTTACTAGAACTAATACAATAAAATAAAATAATAATTCCAAATGTCTAATATTATACAATCTTAAAATCTAAGTTAACAGTCTATAATGAATTCGTACAATAACGCTAATATGATTTAATGGCTATTTACTTGAAAAAATCATTCTTCCCGTAACCAATAATGATTTAAGACATCATCTATTGATGGACGCTTATCTACATCGCGGTCAAGCATTTTTTTAACAAGATCAATTGATCCATCAGATAATATATAAGGAATTCTAAGATCTCTGGCAATAATTTCATCAATATTATAGAATGGGTTTTCCTTATAAATAAGAGTATATAACAAAATACCCAAAGCCCAAATATCTTGTGGTGGACCATCATATTTCTTTCCAGTCAAGACCTATGAAAGAGTAAATAAATGCATTAAAATTTTAATTAAATAATTTAAATTTAAAAATACAAACAAATCAAATTTCGAATAAACTTACTTCAGGCGCTGCATAGTCAATAGTCCCACAAAAAGTATCATACTTTCTACCAGCTTTGATATATGCGCTAGATCCAAAATCAATCAATTGAACATTTCCATTTTCGTCGAGTATCACATTCTCGTCCTTAATATCCCGATGTACAATATTTCTCTGATGTAAATGCTGTATAGCACGTGCAACTTGACGGAAAATAAGTTTTATCTCGTCTTCAGCCATTGTAGTATTCAGTTCTATATAATCAAAAAGATCCATGCCGGCACCATGTAAACCCATTTCTATATAATAATAGTCCTCATCTTCAAAAAAGTCCACTACATGTAAAGAAATATATGTAAGATAAAATATATATATAAATGCATTCCATTAAATATCAATAGTATTGAAAAATTAACTTTTACAATAGGTACTTACCCATTTGTACAATGTTTGGATGAGGATATCGTCTTAGCGTATGAAGGATATGAATCTCTAACGGGATAGTACCAAGTACTTTGTCACGAGTCCAACAATCTACGAGTATCCGTGACTTCACGATATATTTGAGTACTACTCTTTTCTGAAATAAAAAAAATATATAATTATTCATATGTACATATGTATCAACATATCACGATCATAAATAAACAACTAATACCTTTTCAAGATCATTTTTATCATAAGCCAACTTGACTTGACCATAAGCTCCTTGACCTAAATTATCTAATATTTCAAAATCATCAATTGTTTTTCCTAATGTTATTGCTGAATATGTCATTGGATCGAAAGGCTCAGGCGCAGGAGACATCACAGGAGGCGTAATTATTTGTCGATCAGATGAATGACCTGTTGATAAAGGAGGTCTGCCTCCCACCGCTATAAATTTAGATATATGAAAGTTTTCCTTTTCTTCTTGGGTTTTCTCGTCTGCTAAATGCTTACTAGTCTCGAGCCTCTCAACATGATTTTCAAAATTATCAAAATAGGATTGCTCTTTTGCAAAATTAGCACTACGATCATAAGTAATCCACAATGCATGCAATGGCTCATCAGGAGATTCAACAACACGCATTTGAATGTCCACGTCAAATTCCGTACCATCCCTGTGAACTGCTATTATGCCAGAAGGTTCCTGAATAGATAACGTGGTAGATGAAAAGTCTTTTGTATGAGAATATAGGGACTTATTTTTAGATGTAGTAGATATTGACGCAGCAGCACGTCGAAAAGCATTTTCGGAAATTAAAACTCCTTCAACAAGAGATCTTTCGGACGTAAGGATATCCATAAGGCGAGGAAATTGAGGTAAAAGTGATTCAATATAGCGCTTTCCGATTAACTCTTGAGATCCAACACCAAATAGGTATTTAACAAATACGGAATTGCATGACTGGATGATGCCAGTTGCATGTGCAGTTATAACTCCGGCAATAGTAGGCATAGATATAATTTTAAGTCGATAAATGGTGGTTCCTTGATCGTGCGTTTCTTCCTGAATTGATGATGTCGATATTTTTCCGATTATTGGGAATTTTGCACAATTTTTTGATCGACTTCCATAATATTTAGTTTTATTTATTTGTTCAATGTCTAATCGTATATCAGGTAAACTTGAATTATCAATATCCATATTATTCTTATTATTCTCAATTGACGGGATGACTTCCAATGCAGGGATTAAAGTGGTCACGCACATTCCTACAATTTCTTCAGGAGTGTAACCATATAAAGCTTTTACATCACCAGACGAATTATGTATTATACCCTAATTGATTATTAAATTCATTATGAAATTATTAAAAAAAAAAAATTTTATAATGAAAAAAATTCATGTAATAAACTAATTATGATATGATACCTTCTCATCTATTTCAGCTGTCATCATGGATTCAACAATCTCTTCAAATATCCAAATAAAAATAGAATTTCCTACATCATCCTTTTTTGCCTTTAACCATAATGAAGCTGCAGATGTTTCATCATTTTTTCTTTGTATCGGAATCTATAAAATTAAGTACCATAAAATATTTTATTATTAAAAAATTATCTAATTCACTTTTCATGTGTTAATGAGTTGAAATAATACGTACTACTTTACCACAAGCCAACACAGCTTCACAACTATCATGATCATTTTGAGGTCTTAATGCAAGAGATTTTTCTTGCTTTTCTCTATAAGGGCTGGCAATCAGGTCAAATGCCTTTATGGAAGATATTTCAGCTCTTGAGTAACTGAATATCAAGCAAGCAATGTCATTGGCATTTAATATATTTCCTTGATGATCTGTGGTAATAATAGCTTGATTTTGTGGCGTGAATCTTGTAGGTGAGTGTAAAGTAGATGGTGGATTATTGTATAATGGAATATCTGATAATGAACCTAATGTTATTTTAGGCTTTCGAGAAAGACGCGAATCATTAACACCGGTTTCTTCTTGAGGAAGAACAATATCCGTAGAAGTACCAGTTGCAGGTTCTACTAATGAAAGTAGAACTTGATGTACATCTAAAAATTTCCATCCTTTTATTTTGCTTTTCATGAAATCAATAGAACGACGAAGAATGTTCTGCCTATTTTCGTACATTGATACATCATTTGAAACAAAATTATAACTATGTAGAGATTCTGTTGAAAATCGGGCAATTTCAAGATGATTAATCATCTTTGAGTTACTAGCATCTTTTGATGATGATCTATCCTCCCGCAACCTCCGTAGACGGTTTGGCATGGAAGTAGCATTATTTATCAATTCTTGATCGTGATCTCTAATAAAATGAATAATAATACGAAAAGAACCAAAAAAAAAAGGTTATAAAAAATAGATCAGAATAAAAACTTTAAAATATCTCGAAAACAATTTAGATACCGGTGAAATGAAAAAGTTTTAAGGATATTATGATTGGGTATTATTATAAATAATTGGTAGTATCCAAATTGGAAGTATCTATGTTTTCAAACTCTAACAATTACTTAGCCCACCTTAACATAGAGGAGCTTTAAGTAATGATATCACAAGACACTCACTGGAGGTATTCGTCGAGATCCTTAGATTCATTATTACGTATATACTTTTCAGTTTGGTAAGGTGGTTCTGAAGATGAAAAAAAATGAGAATAGAAACTTGATAAGATAACAGATGGAGGCACTAAAAGTACCTGTGACTTGAGTCATTCTTTGTCAATAGAGTGGATCTTGTTGATAAATAAAAATTCTATAAAGTTGGGAATATAAACGGGTGTGTTCTAGGGATTAATAGTTTGATAAGAAAATATAACTTTGTATCAACTTTGATAACAAATAAATAGAATCGACGTTTGTAGAAATGTTATGTTACAAAAAATGAGAGAGTAAAAAAAAAAACGTCGAAAAAAGTTTATAAAAAGAACGGGCGACTACAATAACAGCTGACCTACACTTATGCATAAAAATATATACTATCTGCAGCATAATAGCAATAAAAATTATGATAATTCGAATCGGATCATTTTTTCCGATGCAACGTTTGAAACTGCTGCATCTTATGAGTAGATCATCTGATCAATAAATAATTCCACGTTTTATCTTTCAATGATTACCGGTAACGCCAGGGATAAAAGCTATTCCTGTATTCCTAGATTTGTCCACAACGTCACCCATATTATTTTAAGGACTTTGTTAATATTGCCTGGTATGGACAACTAAAACATCAGCTGCACGAGCACTAAAAAAATGTAGTTATTTTTTTAGACGTTTCACGTTTCCCCTGGTTTAACACTGGCTGGATCAGGAAATAATAAATCACCAAAATGAAGTAGAATGAGCACAATAAGCACTTTCCAATATTTAACCGATCAGAGGTTTTTTATACCAAATTCAACCTCTTCGATATTTGATAGATAATCTACAGGAATTTACCGAAAAAAATTATATATATTAGATATCTATATATAAATATATATTTTAAATTTAACAGGTAATACAAAATCAATCTAAAAAATTGTGCAAGATATCTAATCAGCATCACAAAAATAATTGCTTTCAATAAATAATTTTAACTAAAAATGGATTTAAAAAATATCTTTCTATAATTATATTATTTAAGACCTAAAGAATATAGATATATAAAGTTTTTTTAAAAAAAATCTTTTTATTGAAAAGTTATTTTAATTAAAAATTTTTTTAATTTTACAATAAATTTTAAAAAATTTAGCGCTTTATTTTTACTAATAAAAAGTTAAAAATTCAGCATTTGTATTATATATACGTATATTTTAAAAATAAATATATATATAATATATATATATATAATATATTTCAAATTTTAGCGCTGTGGTGTGACTAGATGCCCTGCACCATATACAGTAATAAAAATTTCAAATTATACTCTTTTTTTAGCAAAAATAACGTCGGTACTTTTCCTGATGGAAAAGTCCGACTCGACTTCGAGTCAGACTTGGGGCAATCTGTCATGTGAAATTTGTAATATCGTATGATATTACCAATGGCATTCGGTCTAATAAATACAGTACTACAGTACAAAACTTGAGTACTAGCGTTCGGGGCATGAGGTCGAAGGGCAATCTTCCCCAGCATCGCCACCAATTTTTTTCGATCACGTGATCGTACAAAAATCGTTAAGTTCGTTTAGATTAGGGTTAGGGTCTGTGCTAAGGTTAGGGTTTATGTGTTTTTAATAGCAAAATCGCTCAAGAAAAACTTTTTGTTAATGCACAGAAGGTGATTTCTTATGTAAATTTTTGAGTTAGAGGAGAATTTTTGAAAACGAACGTTTGTTTCGGATCTTCCTGATTGTGTTACGTTACACCAAGGCGTGATTTATTATTGGATAGTTTCACGTGATCGAAAAATTTTATTAGTATTTTGGTGGCGATCCAGGGGAAGTTTCGAAGGGCATGCCTTGTCATGTGACATATAAAGTGTATTTAATAAAGTCAGGTAAAAACTAAATTTAATCGCATAATGGGCATGCAGGAGGGTATGCCTCATGCTCATAGGGCATGCCTAGAATGGTGTCACAAATTTCACATGACAGATTTTGTATCTAGTCTGACTCATCCCTACTGATGGAGTGAAAAAAAAATCAATTTACGTACCGTTCCTGATAGGGTTCGAAAAAACCATACTATTATTACTGTTCAATCCGATTGTAAGAAAAATATGTGGCATAAAATTCAGAAAAAAAAAAACAAATCGGAAATTTGCACAGTTCTTTCAGAATCCTTATTACTGTACAGCTGTTTTCATTAACGAGAAAATGTGTGCTATGTAAACAATCAGACCAATTACAAATTTTCTTGCCTAATATAAAAACTTCAGTTGGCCAATCTAATCATGAGATAATTATGCAAATAAGTTTTTTGATACTAATTGAATACACTATAAAGTAAACTCTTTGTATTGAATTATTAGTCATCTGATAAAAAATTGACCGAATGACTGTTTGACCGTAGGGTTTATTATTAATCGTTAACTCCATTTTAATAGCGATAGTAATCTTCTGGAGTATTACTACGTATCAAAATGGGATCACTGGAGTACTCCATTAACAACCCTATCTGGCCGGTAATGAGCGATTACGTAATGTGCACATCTTGCTATCTTGCTAATGACAGTAATGTCATAATAGATTCAGTTGCTATTACTTCAGACAAGTTGAATATTTCAAATTCAATTGTAGTTATTTCTGATAATCTATAGACGAACAAGCTAAGTTCCTTAGTTGTTAGATCAACCGTTTCAATATTTTCATCTGATTTGCTTTTTGGTCTATATTTTGTTATAATTATTATACTACATAAATAAACTACTTTTTAGAACGTATTACATAAATAAATTACTTTTATAGATTTTTACTATGATATTGTTGATTATAATTTTCGACAAATACGTTTTAATAAAACTTGTTTGAAATTATAACTTTGAGTCATACTTTTTTAGTCCATCAATAAATTCCTGTTCATATCGAACTTAACTCCTCCTCGTGTAATACATTTATTGTTAAATTTTCGTACAGACTAAGCACACCAAATATACTGGACATGCATTCAAGCGAAATTTAATTTGGATGTGTTGATATTGTAGTATCTTTCAGAATACATTCGCAAAAAATATACAGTATATCACTATCATTATTTATGTATCATGCCAAATCAAAAGTTTATCACTGTCGAATCATTCGGTCAATTTTTTACCAGATGTCCCAAAATTACTGCTGTTCTCATAAATTCTGGGACAATTGAAAAATTTTCTGTGTCCGAATCGATTCGATAAGTTTCTGAATTCGGCCGAAATCGGTTACTTATTGAGAAAATTTTTGGTTGTTCCAGAATTCATGAAATGTAGAACTGCCCATCAGAAACAGTATCTTTGCCTTTTGTTAAATAAATACGTAAAATACAGTAATACGTATAAAAAAATATTTTTACGTACGTACGTATTTGCATATATAGTATAATAGAGGTAGCGGTAGTAGCAGAATCCTGATTTATATATATACAGTATATCTGGCTGTTTCATAATTTTCGAAACACCTGAAAAAATTTACCTAATGATTTTTCGGCCGACATTATAATGATATATTTGTAGAACAAGTATGTTATTATCAAAATTACAGCTGATTTGAAAATTTTGCTTGTTTCCTGAAACCCTTCGGTTTCGTTTTATGAACCATCTAAATCTCGTCACTGCCTTCGGAACTTCAGCGATGTGATTTCCGAAGAGTTAAATGATTCATAAGGTGAACCCGGATTTCGGAAACGAGCAAACTTTTCAAATTTTCAAATCAGCTGTAAACTTTCGTTTGAATACTTGCCCTGCATGTTTGGGTTTAGTTTGTGCGAAAATTTATGGAAAAGGTTGTCCTTGTCAACCAATAAATCTTAAAAAAAAGATTCCAAATATAAAATAACCTTTTTATATATAATAAACTTGTTACACGAATAAGTGCTACTATTAAAAAAGTTAGATACGATCAAGGATTTATCGACTTGTTTAAAATGTGATTTGAGATTCCAGAAAATCATGATTATTAGTATTTATCAGAAAAATGTGGTTTTCTAAAAGTGATGAAGTTTTTCAACTTATAGAAGATCTGTTAACACCTTAAGTGTTTACGAACTGATAGCCTTCTAAATTTTTGCTAGTGAAGATGTTTTGAAAGTATCTTATTTTTGTATTTAACCAGAGATATTTGTACATTATTGTTATAATATATGTAACTAGCTATTATTTTTTTTTCTAATATCAACAAATATTAGTAAATATATAAACTGATTCTTTATATTTATGGATAATTGTTATAGTAAAATGTGATTCAAATTACTTATAAAAATTAGGGGTTTCTAAATGTGGTATGCACGCATATAAAACTTTTTTTATACTAAGTTAATTACCTTTCTAACTTAAGAGACTTTTGTAAAGCTTGTTAAAACACATCTAATAGTGGTTAAAGTGTCAAAATTGGCCTGGTGAGTGCTAAGATATCTTTAAAAAACATTTCTTTTACTATAAACTTTTTTGCAAACAATACAATACTATTGTTTGTAAAGAAGTTTACATAGTAAAAAAAATGTTTTTTAAAGATATCTCAACATCCACAAGCTGATTTTGACACTTTAACCATTATTAGATGCATCTTGACAAGCTTTACAAAAGTTTTTTAAGGTATAAAGATAATTAATATAGTATAAAAAAGGTTTTAAATGTGTGTACGTTGAGGATAAAGCAAGCAACTTTTTCCAATGATCACTTGTACCTAATAATGCAGACATTTCTCAGAGTAGTAACTACATACGGCATTACAGCTATGACGTAACAGTAGTACTACCTTTGGGACATGTTGTCATTATGCCATATGTAGTAATAAGGTAGTATACCGTGAGTACTATCATGTGGATACAGACACATGTGTTTAGATTATATGTACAGTACATATATATTGTCTGAGAATTTTTTTCTTTTATAAACCATATATATATATACATCCATCCTAAATTGCATTTCTGTACCATACAAATGTACTACTTTACTCACTGAGAACTTACCAGATACTATAAATAGTAACATACAGGCCTAAAAGTAACTTTTATTTCAATTTAGCATTGGTCTGTTTTTTTTATTTTTTATTTTATTTTTTATTTTTTTATATTTTATTTTATGTTTTTTATTTTTTATTTTTTTTTCGTTTTGTACTAATTCCTTTTCTTCCGGCTTTGTTAATCAACTATTCAGATTTCTTTGATGTATTTAATCCAGTTATCATCTAGTTTAACTTATTTAAGTTTTTTCAGCACATGCTTGGAATTAGACATGAGTTGAAACTAGAACTTGGATAAGTATTAGTCTCTTTTTCAGTATTATATTTGCTTTTATCTTGTTTTTTTTGGGTTGAACTAACTTTTCTTCCTTGTATGTTTGAGCTAGAATTATTAAAATTTACTTAGACAACATTAAATAGAATTAGAATTGGCATTTTATTATATGCAAGTAATTAAGTAATTGCCACTTGACACGATGTTGACTAAATGTGCTGTCAGTGAAGACAGATTATATAGGTCTTTTATTTCCTTGAAATACGTAAATAATGATTTACCAATGAATAAGAAGGTCTTCCACTTGAAATTTCCTAACGGATTTGTCTAAAGCTATAAATGTCAGATCTCTTATCATGTTTATATCTACGTTTAATAAGGCATTGATATTTGATATATGCTAGCATTCTATGAATGATTGAGTTTAGATATGTCAAAACATGAAAACATAGTGAAATATAACAAAAAAAATTTGTTAGAAACTGGTTTAATATTAAAGTTCAGAAGCTTTTTTTACTATCTATAGTATTATAAACAATAGTTACATTTTTTTAAAAACAAATTTACGACTGTATATTAGTGTTAGTACTCTAAAACTATATAAAATTCAATTGTATAAATTAACCAATTACGAGAAAGTCATATGGCATATAGCATTTATATGGCACACAGCATTTATACTATTTACAGCATTTATACAGCATACGGCACTTTTACTTATATGGTAAATATGCTGTATCACCGTAATTTTTTTGCTGGGGTAGTTACTTTCAAGATTTTAAATATCTGCATTATTACTTGTACCAAATTTTTCATAAACAAAAATTTCTAAAAAAACTTATTTGTTATTATAAATATATAAAGAAAAGACAGATATTTACAAGTCAGCACCTGTTATTTAGAGATAGTTCTTATACACTATCTGCTAACTAGTTTAGAGTTTATCACTCACCACAGGAATGGCACTTGTCATTTAGAAGTAGTTCTTATACACTACTTGCCAACAAGCTCAAAGTTTATCACTTACTGGTATAAAAGCTATCTATACTCTTCTCCCTCTCAAGTTAGAGTATATACTTTAAATTGAAGAAAATAAACACTCTTTAAAAAAAGGCTCAAGTGACTCTTCTATTACCTTTTCTGCTTCCTTGCTGTTTTTTCAAAATTTTTGATAAAAAGTAGAAATTTGGTTTACTCACTTCAAAAGATTGGCATTGTTTACTTTTTAAATTCAGATGAGTATAAGTAGATTGCAACTACGTGTCTTGTTTAATTATAGATATAGCACTACTTTATATGACCAGAATTAGGGTCTCTGGCTAAAATATCTAAAGATAGTTGGAAAGAGAAATATATGTTAAGACGAAGCTTTATAACAAAGATATACAAATATTGCATTTGTTATATAATTTTTTTTTTTAAGCTTAACACAGGCTATAATAGTATATTTTTAATAGCACTGAAGTTTTTTAGCAGAAATATCTTCTAATCTTTTAGTCTTTTTTTTTAGTTTAGGTTTTTAGATTAAACTAGTCTTCTTGCTCATCATATGTTTTTGTTTTTCTTATCCATTGTTTTTGATTAATTATTTTTATAACAGAGATATACAAATATTGCATTTGTTATATAATTTTTTTTTTTTAAGCTTGACACGAGCTATAATAGTATATTTTTAATAGCACTAAAGTTTTTTAGTAGGGGTATCTTCTAGTTTTTTGGTCTTTTTTTTAGTTTAGGTTTTTACATTAGACTAGTCTTCTTGCTCATCATGTGGTTTTTTTTCTTTTTTGTTTTTCTTATCTATTGTTCTTGATTAATTATTATTATTATTTTTTTTTGTATTATTCATTTTTTTGGCTTTTATTTCTTTTTGGTTTACTTCTCTCTCTCCTTATTTTACCTTTAGTAAATTCTTTGTGATTTAAAGAAATACAAAGAAGAGAGAAAGCCATTATGGTGTAGCAATTAGGCTAGTTTAATATAAGCCTTCTAATCTTAAAATTTTAGATTAGTGTAGTAGGTTGCACTTGGGTATCTATAAGATAGTCGGATTTTTTAAAAAAGCCAGGTGATGTTAGACTTGCAGATTAGGAGTAAACAAATATATTTTTAGATATATTTAGGATCTTAATAAAGTACTAGCAAAACTGCCTAAGAGTTAAAAAAAAAAAAAAATATATATATATATATATATATATATCATATTTAGAAACCCTCAATTTTATAAGCAATTTGAGTCACATTTTACTATGATCACTCTCTAGTTGACTGGTGGATCACTAATTAATGTATCTAGGAACTAGAATTTTTTTATTCTTACTAGCTACCTATTTAATTGTTAATGTTTAATTTAGTTGGTATTAAAATTTCTTTTTAGAACTGTGTTATAGTTAATGGTAATAATTATTAGTTGGATCTAGAATTAAATCTGTAATCTTAATTACACTATTTAGTAATAAAATCTTGAGTTGAGATATAATAATCTTTAATGGTGCTACAAAAAGGCTAAATTTGAACTAGAAACTGAAATCAAAGAACTAAACAACAAAATCTTTAAGTAGAAAATATACTAACTAAACTGCCAGATTTAGTCATACTAGAGAAAAAATATATATACTTTAAAAATATATACCAAAGAGAGAAAGACTATGAAGTACCTAAAACCTAGACAGACTGACTCTTTCAAGTTGCTAGCTAAAAGTAAGGGCAGTATTATTTATCACCTGATTTTTTTTTATTAGAGGCTTACCCCCCTCCTAGTTTTTAATATATAAATTATCAGGTTTTATATATAAAATTTTAATTTTTTGACCCTCCCTTTAGAAAATCACCTAATAATTGTCAGCTCCCTAAGAGACATTAGCAAAAAAAAACATACATAAACATCTATAAGTTTTTATACAAGGGTAAACTTATAAAAAACTTACAATTAGTTTGGAGTATTACGTAAATGTAATAATTACAAAGTTTACACTATAGTAATTTTAAAGTATTACATAGATATAATGATTATGAACATTTATAATATAGTAAATTTAAATATAGTGAAATATAAATAATCAAAAACTAGCAAAAATATGTATAAAACTATGTAATATTTATAAACAACAAACATCAAAATTATACAAAAATTTGTGAAAATTTGTATAAATTAGTGTAAATCAATAAGATATTATATACAACAAAATATTGAAAAGAAGCAAAAATATAAATTATAAATTAAAAAAATACAATAATATAAAATTTTCAAAATAAACTTACTAAAAATATAATGATTTTATTGTTTTTGTAAATATTCGAAAAAGTTGTAAATAGTTTAGTAGTTTACATATTTATTTGAAAAATTGTATACAAAAATATTTTAATTAATTATATAAAGCTATACAAACTTAATAAATCAGTTCTTATAATCTGGCCGGGTCAAAATTTCCAAAACTCTAAAAAAAAATTTTAAGTATACTTATTATCCGGGTGAGTTTTTTAAAAAAAATTTTATATGTTTTTTATATATATAATTTTTTGAAAATAAAATTAAAAGCTAGATTGCCAGGTCACTTTTAAAAATTTTATGTTATGAGAACCAATTTATTAAGTTTGTATAGCCTAATATCTTAATTTTTTAAAGCAAATTAAAAATTCATATAAATAACAAGTCAAAAAATATTAAAAGAAAAAGAAAATATATGAAAAAAGTTGAAGTTTAATGCAAAAAGCCAAAAGAAACTACTTGTTAATTGACAAAATCTAAAAAAATAAAGTAAATTTAACATATACCGTATTACCGCGAAATAGCACACATGGGCGTTATTTCGAAAATCGCATTCCCTTAAAATAGTATACTTGGCTTCAAAATAATGCCCATGCGCGTTCCGAAATAGCACAC
>CAJVPY010002990.1:0-14929 GCA_910591965.1 Dentiscutata erythropus | reverse complement strand
TTACGAATGAAAAATAAAAATTTGAAATCATGTTATCGAATGGGAAATTACTCAATTTTGAAGACTAGTCCAATATAGAAAATTATTTTATATATAAATTGTGCAAATGTATCACATTTTTTATGAATCAATTGAATATTACCAGGCGGCTCTTCGTGTACCTAGTTAAAATATTTTAGGGGTAATGTGTTTTGTAGTATTAATTAGAGTAGCACATAAATTATTTAAGTAATAAAAAAAAATTATTTTTAGTAAAATAAACGCGCTTTTTCAAAGAATTAAAATTTAAAATATTTTTTTTAAAAAAATTTTTTACAAATGACTAAAAAAAATCTCGGCCCTTGCTTTGTTCGTAATTGCCAGATTAGACCAAATCAATATCGCAGAATCATGGAATATGCTCTAAGAAAAGCAAAAGAAAAAGGAACTTTTAATAGGTATAACTATTTAGAAGTTGGAAAGCAACTGTGCTATCCTCATTACCTTGAAATTGTTGAACCCGACCACCATAATGAGTCATCAACTAATAATAATGGGCAAGATCACATAATCATTAGAAAACCATTATTATTTGGGGAAAGAATTACTTTGATGACTAGAGTGTTATACGAAAAACAAAGAAAAGAAAATAACACTCTAGAATTAAACCCAGATCGTTTTCAGACAATGCTTGAGGATGCTGAACCACAATTAGTAGGATTCTTCGATGAGCTTTACAACGCATTTATTTCAGAAAGACGGTCAGCTTACAATAGAAAAGAAGATAAAAAAAAAGTGGTCAATATATGTTACTTGATTGCGGCGATACGTAATAAACTTGTAAATAACTATTCGTTGGAAATCAGATTATATTTAGTGGCATCGGGTGCTTCTTGTGATGCAATTAATGCAATCCATAATGCAGGTATTACTGTTTGTTATAAGACCATCGATAATTACAAAAAAAAGTTGTAGCTGCGCATCCAGAAAATATTTGAAAATATTTTGCTGAAAAAGTAAGTATTATAAAAAAAATAAAATAAAATAAAATAAAAAAATAATAAAAAATAAAAATAATAAATAATAAAATTTGAATTCACCCAATTAGTTTAAAATTCTGTAATCACAGTTAAGGTGTGAACGCAATGCCGTAACTTGTAAAGATAATGAGTTACAAAAAAAATGCTATAACTTATTATCATTACAAGTTATGGCATTGTGTTTACACCTCTGGCTATAATATAATTCTTCTAAATTTTAACATTTTTTAATATTAGTTTAACAGTTTTTTTGTATATAATATCGACAATTACCACAACATACATGGAATAAGATGTCCTGACACTGTATTTCTTTCTGCTCCTATTCATTTTTCAACATGCGTCAGTAAGGAAATTACAAGATGTGCACCAATTCCAATAATTTATAACAATAATTCGGTCCATAATCCTACCAATATTGATGTGCCCTTAATTTGTTTGCACTTAATTATGCGGTATCATGGAATTTTTGATCTTTCCTATTCACAAAGAAAAAATCAGTGGACCGCTTTACAAGGAATTGGGCTTATTAATTTTGATAAAATCAATCTTTTAACCGTCCATTGCTATGACAATGCTATAAAAGAAAAAGAAGCAGAAAGAACTATGGAAGAAGTTCGATTAGTTGAGATTAAGGAGAGTCAACTTCATTCCCTAGAAGATTATTTAAATGTTTTGAAAATGATTCTCTTAGTAAATGAAAATGCTAGGCTTACAAATAATTACATAATGCCTATCGTTGCTGACTAGCCTGGGCAACTTTTTATACAGAAGGCATTAACTAATTTGCATCACCAAAATACCAAAATAACAGCCTCTATAAATGTCTTCATACCTATATTAGGCCCGCTTCATGTTTCATTAAACAGCCGGGAGCAAGTTCTAAAAATATATTATTCTTTTTTTAAAATGCTCTTTCATATAGTTTTCGAAAAGCATAAAACTCTTGCAAAAAAACCAAAACCAAGGAGAATAAATCTTCTCCTCGAACTTGCTTACCAGAGATAGATAATGATAAAATCAAAAATATTAGCTAAATTTGGAGCTATGTGTAAGGACGTGGAATATAGAATGTTAGTTGACCTCCTTGATAATATCATTCCTGCTACTTTGGATGTATATGCGGTTCTCTTTTGTTCAGGCTCTTTCGATGAATATATTGAAACAGTTTTCTGAATATGGACTTTTACTCTTCGTTGGAACTATAAAAACTACAATAAAGCACCTTTGGTGTTCTTGTCAGATATTTTTTATTGGCAAAAAAAAGAGCACCCAATATTAGATGTAATTAAAATGTTTTTGGTAAATTTCAACGATTATTTCATTAGAAATTTCCATAGTAAAATACGGGCAAATACATCTTTCTGTAATAGTCCTGATACTAATATTAAACAGGCTTGTGTTTTAGGTATTAAAAAAAAAAAAAAAAAAAATCTTTAGTCAAAATAATTTAATCGATCTAGCTAATTTTTTTTTTTTTAAAAAAAAAAAAATAGATGCGAATAAAGAATCGCAATTTAAAGAAATGTTTTATACAAAAAAAAGGTATCCATATACGCCCTCTAATTTAGAATATTTGGCGAATAAAACATCATTATTTTTGTTGAATTATTTTCACAAAGTGTTTCAACATATTAAGATGGTTGGTAGTATAACAGGTAAATCATGGAAAAAACAAGGAAAAAAGAAAAAAGAAGTTTTAAAATACAAGCTTGCTATCTTAAATAAAGAAGTCGATATTATGTCCTTACCTACAGGTTATAGTACAAGCATTCCTCCTTCACAAGGACTTTGTGATAACTGCTTTGATTCATTGAGTGAAAAGAATGATGGTACTGCTATGAAAAAATGGAATATAGTTGCCGGCATTGTGAACAGTACTATAAGAATGGTATATACAAAAATGTTAATTCTTTTTTGAAAAGACTTGAAAAAGAAGCAAATTATGTTACCGAGGAGGACGGAATTGAAGAAGAATCACAGGATTCCGAAGAGACAGAAGAAAACACAGAAAAACATGAGTTTATTCAAGAGAGAGATAAAGACGTATTGAAATTACAAAATGTATTAGAAGATATAGATAAATGGTAATAAAGCATCATATAAATGCGTCTCACTAGCTTTCTTACCTTCTAAGTTGTAGAAGTTAAAGTAACCACTACGGCGTTCATACCTTTGTCAACTTTTACGTATAAGCCAGCTACCTTTAAATACTTGATCCCACTTGATCCGAAAGTTTTAAAAGACCTGTTAGGGCACGAAGAACATACTAGTAAAAAAAAAAATTGGTTGTTACATAAATTACTTTAAAAGTCGCTATATTACTAACGCTAATACATAGGAATTTTATAAGGATCTACGATTTATTGACCAATCATATTCGATCTAATGATCAAAATCGATAGCCAATAAAAACCAATTTCCATCATGCTACGGTCGCCCCTGTATCAATTTATACAATAATCTAATTTTTCAGGAGTTGAGTCCGTTAAGTCGAACTTAAAAGCCCAAAGCCCAGCTTTCTTTTAACAGTACTTAAATGCGAACATTTGAAGACTGTATAATTTAAAACCTTGATCTAACAACCCTTTTTTTTTTATAGGGTTACTCTGATTTGCTAAAATTTAAAATCAATTGAAAAAAAAGTTATGGTGGTTTGCAAAAAGGTGTGACCTTTGAGATTAGTGAAATCAGAGTTTGATTTTTAGACAATTTTAAAGATTTCAAATAAATATAGTCGATAGGCAATTTAAAATTAAGAAATTTTTTGCTGTCATCATGAAATCACGTTCACACTTCTTTAGCGAACTGCCTTTAAATCGGTTGGTGAGTACAATAGTGATTCAGAATTAATGACAGATTCCTGATTTCGAATAAAATTAATGACACATTTGTTTATTTTGTTTCGAAATACTGAAATAAGTGGTATATTTATTATTATTATTTTTTATTATAATATATCGTCAAAAAATACTCTTATTTCATTTGCTGGTTTTGAATTTCAAAACAGAAATAGGGTTTTTTAAACTCCCACTTATTTTCAAAATAAGTTAATTCTATATCATCCAATGATAATTTATTAATTATGATAATTGAAATAAACTTATTCAATTTCTTTTTGTTCATTGATTTGTCGTAAGGATGTGCTAGTATAATATATTTTTCTTCTCATCGTTTACAGTATATTATAACAGTACTCCAGGTCGTACTCCGAAGTATACTATAATAGAATACAGAGAGTATGCACCACACCACCCTGGAGCACTCTGTCAACATCCCTAATCTTGAGAAGACTACGATCCTAATCAGTAAGTTGACATGCATATTTCACTTTCTAAAATAATTTATTATATCGAAGACTTATTAAAAAATCGTACTTTTATTTAGCTACCTTCTTCATATGTTTGTTTGTCTTGATTTATGTTTTCTTTCGCTTTAAAATTAGTTAACTGACGTTTGCAACGAGCCTACCTCTTTTCTGATTCACTTTTTTTTTGATAAGCTAACTGCTGTTCTTCAGTTTTGAAATTTTCTGCTTCTTCTCGCTTCATTTTTTATAGCTACTTGTTCAAGTGTGTAAGTTCTTTTCGCTTTTGCATTTTGACTAAATTAAAGAAAACATGATAGTATTTCTTTTACTTATCAAATATGCTTGCTTACGATTCGATGACATACTTATGACAATATAAATTCTTATTTTCATTGATAAACTTAAGCATATTTGCTTATTTATATTTTCTTATATTTTTTTCTATAAGTGATAAATATTATTTTATTTTAAATGTTTGTTTACAATACGATTATATATTACATACAGAGTAATTATTTTCTAACCAATAATCTATTCTTTTTTATTAAAAAGTCATTTAATATATTCTATTAAAAGTCAGCTACTATGTTTTAAACCAAAGATTTCGGTAACCAAACGTTGAACCTAATTTAGGTTCAATTCTGGTTATTTTGAACCTATAATTTCTATAATTCAGTATAGTAAGGCTTACGATACGATGACATATTTATTATGATATTTAATATAGAATATTTCTTATTCTTTTTTATAAAAGTCAGTCAATGTATTCTATTAAAAGTCAACTACCATCATATTTTAAACCAAGATTTGGTATCCAAACGTTGAACCTAATTTAGGTTCAACTTTGATTATTTTGAACCTAAAATTTGGGTCAAGCAAAGTGGGAGCCAGACATTTTTCAAAATTCAGTAGATTAAGGCTTACGATACGATGAACATAGAGTAATTCTTATTTCCGACTTATAAACTATTTTTTCTTATTAAAAGTCAGCTGCCATGTTTTATATCAAGATTTCGGTATCCAAACGTTGAACCTAATTTAGGTTCAACTCTGGTTATTTTAAACCTAAAATTTGAGTTAAGTGAAGCACATTCCTGCAGGGATGGTAATGTCCAGGTCATTTACCTATTTTGCAAATGACCCGAAATGACTCCAGAATGACCGGTCATTTTGGTAATCTAATTTTCATGTCTTGACCGGTCTACCATCATGCATACAAAGCGAAGAATAAGCCTTATTTTAAGCAAATATGCGCATACAATATTTAAATACCTTCTACTATTTGGACTAACTTCAAGCAAGGGACACGAAAATTATTTGACTTAGGGTGCTCTCAAGTATCTAAATTAATAGTTCGGAGCTTATTTAAGTGAATTCATTAATGCGAGGAAAAAAAGATGGTCTCGACCATCTTTTCTTATTATAGAGTTGTACTACTAGCTAACATTTAATATCCGCATTCCGTGGTATGAATTTCAGCAAAATTATCATAAGGATCATGTCAATTAATCGCACGATTCAAGACCTGCCATCAGACTTTCGATTATATTTCGTACCGGGCAAATTTCTAACAAATTTGATTGAAAACCTAATGGCAAGTTTTCCCTTAGCGACGCTCATGCAATACCAATTTCAAAACAAAATTAATTTAAATCGAAAAAAATAAAAAATAAATCAAAGAAATAAAAAAAAAATAAAAAAATAAAAGCTCAATTACGGTGCAGAAATAATTTCACACCAACAGTTCAGCAGTTAAACTCATACGTACGCACATATGTATGTACATACTAGGGCCGGCATCAAGTACGTGCATGGGTACTATGTTTTAATATTTCCAAAATCTGTTTGAATTCCAATGCGTATACGTAGTTAGTTTATTAATTGGATATGCGTGAGATTTTTTTTAAAATAAACACCCGATAATAAACTAGTCAGGCAAAAATTTTTCGAAAAACTCGAAAATAAGCTACTCTTCATTTTTTTTATATTCAAAATTACTTTTAAAAAAGTAACTTATTTTTCAGGAATATATAGTATATTTTTCAAATGACCCAATATGTCATTTCACTCTTTTAAATGACCGGACATTGGTCATTATTCACTTGAGTCACGAGGTCATTTCAGGTCATTTACCATCCCTGCATTCCTGTAAGGCTTGAAAGGCTTTCGCTCAGCTCCAGCAAAAGAATATTGACTTAATTTGTATTATTTGTATTACAAACCTTTTGAAATCAGAAATGGAATGAATGTGTTCGGAGATACCATTTCATGAAATTAAACTTTTAATGACAAAGATTATTGATTCAAGTTTATCGGAAAATGAATAAAGTAATACCGACATCTAGATATAACGACATTATAGTAAAATCTTTCTATATTGACATTTTTTTTCAAAATTATTAGAATAAAATTTCGGTATAACTCACCGTATCGACATATTGAATTTTTTTGCCAATGAAAAAAAATTGTCGATATCTCCAGAGTAATGTGTACATTGCTTATTTGAAAATAAATGTCATCTATTTTTACTAAAATCAGATTCCCGTATTTTTAATTCTGAACCCTCCACTGTATTGAAATAATTTACACTAATTCCAACTGTTTAAATTAAAGAATATTTAGTCAAAAAAGAATAAATAAAGAATAAATGAATTAAGTACATATCATTTTTTTATACTAGATCTTTTTAGGTGCATTAAGGTACTATATCAAGAAGAGAAAAATTGGATTTATTAAGAGGAAATAAACATTTTAATCATTAGTATGACTATTTTAAATGTTTCTACAAGTAAAAAAGTTCATTAGTGTTTATATTAATATAGTGGTGAACGTATAAATCAGAATTTTTTGAGAGCTTACCATTTCAGAACCATTGGGAGATGAAGAGAACAATTCTCCTATTGCAACTATTAATATATATTAAAAAAATATTTAATTCAATACTTTCATTATTAAATTCTAAAATTATATCGATAGATTATTATTACCAACAAATAAAATAAGGCAAACCAGAAAAAATAACGTGAACCAAAACTTAAAAGTAGGTCTACGTTTGTACGGATGGATCATTGGCATGTTCCAAAGTTTTTCTAAATTTGTAATATCATAAAATTTTCTATCGAACGGCGAAACTTTTGGATTTACATATTTATCAGGAGTTGGTGGTAATGTTTTAATTACTGTGACTGTAGTACTATTTGGAGGTATTTCGTTGATAATGAAGTCGGTTTCAGCCGGGTTATCGTCAATAACGTTAGTGTTCTTCCTTGATTGTATATTTAATTTTTCGTTATTCCCTTGAGAATTTGAGAACTCTTGATTAGATAGGTCGTGAGTATGCATTTCAAGTCGTTGATGTTATTGAGAGTCGAATTGTTTGAAGATTCACGATTAGCTTCTCTTTTATATTCTATTATATCAATTATATCAAAAACCTAACTCTATATAAACAAAAATTTCTTGAATCTAATTTTATATTATAATGTACAGTATATAGTAAAAAGAAAGTGTAATGAAGCCCTCAAGAGTTTACTTTCGTTTTTGTTTATTAAAAAACAAAAAACACGCATAGCCTTAATTTATCTTTTTCCGTCATGTAATGGCAACTTTATTGTGTAAATATTTTTAAAAAAAATTAACGTCGTGAAACTTAATCTGCCAGACATGTCTATTCTAATTATTATTCACAATTAGCATGCATTGGTGCAGTTTACAGAGAAATTATCATCATCGTACACTGATACACAAAATTGTACGCTTAAAAAAAAAAAATCAATTGAAAATTTTTCGTGTCATTTAGTTCATTCAAGTTTTTTTTAAAATTAATTTAACTGATGAAAAATTGAATGGTAAAATATATATATATACATTAATACTTTCAATAAAAACCTTTAGACCACTCTGCTTTTTATGTATGATAAATTGTGCATTTATTTCCTAGCATGCGAGAAATGTTATCGTTATTCATTTGTTTAACATTTGAAAGATATATTGTCACTAAGAATTTTTGCATTAACGCATTAGAGTAATAATTAATTGGATCACTTAAATTTTTAAAATAGAACTGTTTTGGTTCCCTCCAGCTTCATGCCTACCCTTTATCAATCGTCGACCAATTTATTAACCGGGTATCAGTTGAATTATTTGAATTATTATTATTGCAATTTAAAATTTGTAAATCGAAAAAAAAACGCACAATTGTTAGATGATTTCTGATTCCTTGGAAGTTATCATATTAGAGTAGTTTTAAAAATCAGAAAGATGATCTACAACTTCACAATCCGAAATACCGTAAAATTACCAATAAAAAGACAATACCGTAAATAGCCATATAAAAGTTCCTCCCAAATAGTAAACCTAGACCCGGCACAGATCTCAGGACCTCCTTGATTGAAGGTCATAAATGAAAACGTGTATATATTTCAATTTTTACTTTCTACGATATAAACTCTCAGCTATGTACTATTACCCGAGGTTGGTGGAATGTACGTACCAGACCCGGTCTTTTGTATGGCCATTTACGGTAATTGGTTCCACCGAAAGCTCATTTAGCCGACATCACGTCAAGTGACAATAATATATAACTGCAACTAATCAAATGCCAATCCTACGTAACTCTATGTGATGTCGGCTAAATGAACTGTCGGTGAACGATCTTGTAATACCTAAGTTTTGCCTCGACAAACGGATTTCTTTAAATGCAACGTACATTTAAAGAATGATAAGAGAAATTGATTTATAGAGATTAAGCATATATTTGAGCCGGAGGTTTAACCTGCATTTTAGAGAGGTGCTCCATTTAGGGAGGTTGCATTTAGCGCTAGGGGGGCTGCATTTAGGGAGGTCTAACTGTACGTTAAACATTCGCCAAACACCGTTTAATATGTCAAGAGGATTCATGGGTCTTTGTTTTTTTTAGATATATACATTATTTATTGATTTGATAAAATGTGTCATACATTTTTTTTTATTGTAATACAGATGTGTTTATATACTTTGGTTATCGATGAATATATATTTAATCTATTTGCAAAATCATAACTTTTTTTTAAATATACTTATTTTTTTTAGCGATAATTTTTTAATAAGTTGTTTAATGTTTTCTCGTACTCGTAATAGTTAGATCAATGTTCCTTCGTCGATCTTTTAAATATAATATTAGCAGTCTATAATAATATAGGCAGTATAGTAATATCGGCGGTCTAAAATAATGTTGGCAACTAGGAATGCTATATGGTCTAGTCTTAGACCAATAGACCGCAGTTAGTCTTAAGACTAGTCAGGACCTAAGAAAATTAGTCTGCTCTTAGTCTTAAGACCAGCCTGAACCTAAAAAAAGTTGGTCCGTTCTTAGTCTTAAGACCAGACCAGTCTTGTCTAATTACTTCTTAGGACTGCAGACCATAATAAACCAGACCGGACTGGACCAAAAATAGACCAGACTGTTAACATTCCTATTGGCAACAAAAAAAAATTTTAGGCACAGCATTTTGAGGCAAAAATATTATAAAAATTTTCGTCATATATGCATCATTCATAATTTAGACATCCATGATATCTATTATTTGTTTAGACTCTCCTCCTGAAATAATGTTATCTCTAGACGACCCTTAATCTGTTATTAAAATTACTTATTGAGAGTAGTGCAATATTATCAAAAAATTAGATTTAGTTATTCCCGAACATTATATTAAAATTAGCTAAAGGTTTCTTAAACCTTAGGGAGGAGAGCAATTTTCTCATGATTCCAAGATTTATCTATGGGTTCAATACCGGAACTCGGTTCAAAGTGCTACTACATTACTAAGGACCTTGGTAAAAAATATTATTTATTTATACATCATGTAATGTAATGCATAATCCACGATTTAAAAATTTTTATACGTATCGTAAAAATTGTATTACACTAGGTACTTTATACGGTGAAATACATGATAATACGTATTATAATATTATAATTAGATCAATGCATAAACAAAATTACAAAGTATGTCTTTTGATATAAAATAAAAATTATAAATCATCAGGAATTTTTAAATCCACCTGCCTGCTACCCATTTTCGATAATCTTTCGGAAATCTTACTCGTGTTTATTAATTTGCTTGTATACATGTGATCAGGATGTTTTTGTTCGATAAATGAAAGAGTATTAATCATCTTATCTGCCTTCAAGAATTGTTCTTTATTTCCCATATTATGAATGGTATCAGAAACTTCATAAGCAGTAGGACGTTGAAGTGGATCAGGGTCCATACATGACTTAACATAGCATTCAGGAGTTCCTGGAGCGATTTCTGGACGTAAACCATTGCAAATTTGTATTGCAATATTCTTTTCAAATTCGTGACCATCGAAAGGTCTTTGCCCGGTTGACATTTCCGCCATTATGACTCCAAAACTGTAAATATCGGCGGCTTTCGTGAACTTTTGACCCATCAATACTTCTGGCGCTACGTAAGGCATTACTCCATAAATTTCTCCTTCTGGATCATTTTCTTCATATTTTTTTGATAATCCAAGATCCGAAATGAAAGAAAATGTACCGGTTTGTAAAACATTTCCGCTATGTAAATCTGTATGTACGTATTAATGATGGGTGACGCAACCACGTGATGCTAATTGTCACATGGTTTAATTATAAAAAATCAACATCAATTTTGATTTTTTATAAGCAATAGCATGTGACAATTAGCATCACGTGGTTGCGTCACCCATCATTAGTACGTATCCACATTTATGAATTCGGCATAAATCGCTTGAAATACCTTTAAGTTTATTTAATTTAGCATCCCAACTAAGTAATTTAAAATTTCTTTTTAAATATTTATTAAGATTTCCACCGTTTGTATATTGAAATACCATCATGTACTCTTTTGTTTCTGGGTTTTGTGTTAATCCATATACTTTGATTCCTCTCCCAGCATAAAACAAACAATTTATCATATTATCAAACTTTATATTTTATAAAATAAAATTAATCTAAAAACTTATTAAATTATAATAATAAAATAATAGACTAAATTACCTCTTTAAAAATATTGTGATCTTCTTTAGATCTATACAGGTGTTTTATTGCAACAATCGGATCTCGTTTAAAATCTTCCGAACTTTCCAACCAGGTAGCTGAAAATATTGAACCAAAACCTCCACCAATTTTCTTTAAGTTAATCAACTTATTAAAAGGGATCCATTCAATCATATATTCGTGTTTTTTAGCCATAATCTGATAAAATCGTCGGCTTCTTTATACCCGCTGCTCCATTTTCGAAGAATAATATCTGGATTACAGGTCTGACACCACACAAAATCGGTATTATATTTACCACAATATGTACAAACACCATAAAGTTCGTATCTAGGCTTATAAAGGTCAATGTAACGAATACAAGTTTTTCTTATCCATTTATCAGCATAATATTTATTTATTTTTACACCAAATCCATAACGGTAGCAAATTGCAGATTTCATTATTCCCATTTGATTTCCAGCTTCTGCAGATTGTAGATAATATACAAATGCTTCCATTGCATGTTTTCTAGTACCAATCCCCCAGTTGTAGCAGAATCCGGTCCAGAACAGACCCTCTCCATCGTTCAACTCTGCAGCTTTCTGGTAGAACTCAAATGCCTTGCGCTCGTCTTTTTCAACATCATTACCGTACATGTGCTGTCAGCCCTTGTAAAAGAATTCCTTGGCGTCCTTTTTTTCCTTCTGCATTAGAAAGAGAAAGATTTTTTTTTTTTGAGTTAGAGGTGTGATTCGTTGATCTGTAATCGGATTATTTGCTCAAATTCCGTGTTAAACAAATTTTCAGGTAGTATCACACGAAATTAATTCAAACTAAATAAAGTATATGTATCTCATATTGTTACATCTAACTAGTGTTAAAAGTTACTATAAATTATGTTAAAAGTTATGACGAGCATATGAATTAATGACGAACTCATGGTAAAACTCATGGTGAATTAACATAGCAGAAGTTCGTTTTGATTAGCTAAAATTAGAATAAATAATTTTTTTATAGTCAATTGTAATTTCTAAAATACTTTCATTAGTAAAATCATCATGCTACGTATATAAAAATTTTTTTTTGTAACATAAAACATAACAAATAAGAAAAATATTTTAAAAATGTTGAAAAGTGATTTAGTGATTTAAGTAATTAGTAAGTAAAAATTAAAAGCTTTTTTGTTTGCTTTTTACAATTAAGAATTATTTAGAACTACTTTACTATTCCTACTGTTCTAAATCATATTTTAATACTTTATTGCATTTATATCGTATAAACGCGAAATAACGTTCGTGGACGTCATTTTGCAAATCGAGTCCTTCAAAAATAGCACACTTGGTCCCGAATTAACGTACATGGGTGCCCGAATTAACGCGTATCCCAATATAACATAATTTATTGGTGCGATAAATATTATATTGGATTCGAAAAATCAACCCTTATTTCGAAATAACGCTATTTCGCGTTTATATGGTGTTAGTGGCAAAACCGCTGAAATTCGCTGCGCCGAATTCGACGTCACGAGACCCGAAAATGTGACGAAAGAGCACAAAAGAACCCACCACAAAATCGTGAAGAAATCGATCTCGAGAAAACGGGATCGTCTAAAGCCATGTACCCACGTGACTTTTTTGTAAAAATCAACCAACCGGGATCGCGAAATTTTGTTTACACGGATCAGCCCGAAGAAGTTAAAAAATAAAGAAAATGCAAAAATATGAAAAACGACAGTCTAAACCTGTCTTGAAGCATTAACAAAAAATGCCAGGAAGACGATTTTACCTATAAACCTACTTTTCTCCTAACCACCACCATAATGCTAAACTATTTCTAATTTTGATTTTAATTAAAACTTCGAAAAATCACATAGGTACATGGCTTTAGCTATCCCCCAAATAAGAGCACAAACTAAATATACCAAAACTGGAAGCTTTGGAAGTTGAGATACTAGATAATATAAACGAAGCGAAGGACATGTAGAAGTTAAATGGAGATAGTAAAAATATACAAAATCTAGATCAACAGTATAGTGGGAGTACAAGTTGGCTTTGGTGGATTTTAGCTATAGATAAATAGTTTGTATATCTGATATCCTAGTTTTAGTATTTCATATAATATATATATATATATATATGCACCATCATATGTCAATCATTTAAGTATTAATAAAGTCTAAGTATGGGTGCTACATCCTTATAATTAAAAAAAAATTTAAATATATATTAGCAAAATATATAAACGAAAACTTACAAAAGTTATTACAGTCTGAATATTTTAAAATAATTATGAATGATAT
This sequence comes from Dentiscutata erythropus, assembly GCA_910591965.1. Lineage (NCBI taxonomy): Eukaryota > Fungi > Glomeromycota > Glomeromycetes > Diversisporales > Gigasporaceae > Dentiscutata > Dentiscutata erythropus. Next base: position 1,295 of record CAJVPY010002990.1, on the reverse strand, counting down.
GGCATATTTCAGAATTTTTAATTACAAAATAATACAAAATTTATTTTAAAATATTATAAAAGATATATAGTCAAACCTCCATAAATGCAATCTCCATAAATGCAATACTTCTCTAAATGTACGTTTCTGGCCTAGCTATAAAAAATTATTAGTACTAAATGTATGTTTTATATTCTGCAAATGCACGTTTACTCAAAAGATTTTCTATATTATACTAACCTCTCTAAATGCACATAGCCAATCAGAATTCAGTATTCAAGTTGTGTTATACAAGCCTGCAGATCAAACATTAAAAGCTGCAATTTGATTGGCTTTCTCTAAATGCAAACCTTCCTAAATGCACAATTAAAGCTAATATATATATATTGCATTTATAAAGGTTTGACTATATTAGAATATTTTGAAAAAAATTTCAAAATAATTTGAATAATTTTAAAAGTTAGCAAAATTATTCAATATATATTAAAATATAAAAAACAGATTAAATAGAATAGGTTAAATTTGACTAAACTTGAAACATTTTAAATTATACTAAAAATTATAATTCTTATATAATATTATGATTATTTCAAATATATTGAAATATTTTAAAAATCAAAATTAGCAAAACTAAAATTAAATATTATAAAATAGTATAATTTTTTTTTTTTAATTCGGCAGTCTTGCCACTACTTTATTAGGCTTTATAATATAATATTAAAATTTTCTGAAAAGCTAAACTTTTCGATATCTAAGATTACAAGTACTAACTCACCTGGTTATTCATTGAATACCTATGTGTGACCTGCTATAGTAAGATTTTATCTCTATACTGGTTCCTGCTATTGGGTTTACCAATATTTCACTGGATGGTTCTTATGACCTGTCAAAACTACTAATTTGTTTTCTACCACTCTGCCCATAGGCCATTTTTAATCTAACTTAAAATCTCTTTTTTAGCAATCTTTAGTGTGTTTTCCTATCTTTTTTCTATATCTTTGTAGGCCAAATTAGATACAAAACTCACCTTATTGTCTTCTTTTTTTCTTTTTCCTTTCCTTTTTTTCTTTTCAGGTGGTCCTTCTTTTTTCTTTACGCGTTATGCCATTTTCTTTCTTCCAATTTTGCACCAAATTGCATCTTGTGGTCCATATTTTTTCATAAATAATTCGCATCTATTTCTCTATAACTTTACTATGAAAGATACTGCTTGCTTATTGGAAGTGAAGGGTGAACTTACATCAGCAAAAATAAATAGGCATAAACCTCCGCAAGTTTTTACGCGAGCGTAAACTTACGAAAATTTACGATTAGTT
>CAJVPY010002989.1:0-14933 GCA_910591965.1 Dentiscutata erythropus | reverse complement strand
CGATTTTACTATATATAAATACTCCCCCTAACCCATCCCTGACCCTAACCCTAATATTAATTAAAAAATCGGAAAAATCGGAAAAATCGTAAGGTGCCAGGCTTTAAACGTCCCCCTAATTTGCCCCTGGATTAGTCGATAGCTAAGACCCTTATACTTCTACATTACGTATAAACAATGAAATATGTAAAAATATGTATCAATATTTTAGCTAAATGGTTAGTAATTTCCAGTATAACCCTAAAAGCAGTTACATAATTTTTGAGTTTAAATTTCTCCGAATAAAGTACTACGTTAAAATTAGAAGATTATACTTCTTTTTGCTTCGTAAAATTATTGTATTTCGAAAATCCACATAAATCAAATTCTTTAGATTACCTATGATATTAATCCTTATAAAATAATAATATAACTTATTTGTACGTAGTATTATTTATGCTCGAAAAAGGAAGAAAATTTTTTTTTTATATCATCATTTTAAATTTATTCTTGCTCGTTCCAAGTATTTATCAAAGCAAATTTTTTAAGTTATTGAAAATTCGAATAAATATCGTACAATCATCAACAATTAAAGCGATACTATAAACAAAAAAAATTTTTTTTTTTTTGATTAATAATACTACTATTTGGAGGAATACTACATTCGTAATGGTTAAGTTGATAACGATAACAACGCCATCCCGGGTCATCCGAATATCAATAGCCATGACTTGATTAAGTAAGTTACGTAGTATTTTTTTTACATATACAGATTAGTATTAATAAGAGAAATTTCTGATGATCTTGTGATCAACTTTGAGTCACCTGAGTTTGCAAGTTTAGATTCTGGTCACTAACGCTAAACACTAAACTCAGTCGATTCGGAGTTGATCACATGTGGCTAATCAAGTAACGGGTACGGGATCATATTTGAGTTTGAAAAAAGAATTTTAAGTTTGAAAAAAGAATTTTTAAAACTAAATAAAAAAAACAAAAAAAGAAAAAAAACAAAAGATTAGTAAAAATTCAAAAAAAGTATTATGCTACGTAATTATTATCAAAATTATTTTAATAAGATAACAAGATTTCACTTTGTCTTGTTTGTTAACATTGTGTAATAAATATAAATATAATTTTAGATATGAAGACAATTTCATCATTGTCAGATATTTTAGTTAATATTAAAATGAAAATTATAAGAGTAATTTATGCGTAAAACTAATATTGTTGCAGGTTTTAGGTGCATGATAAACGCTTAGTTCACCCTACTGGTTAATCTTCTTAAGCAAGATTCTACTGTATTGTTTGATCAACCTGCGACAATAGGGGCGATCCTTTTTTTACTATCCTTACAAAAAATCAAAATGTTAATTAAAGTTAAGTACACACCCTACAAGAAGTTTGTAAGACTCCAAACGTGGAAATTGAGATGTATTTTGGGGTAAATATTACTGTATGAAATGGGCCTTATTATATATTACCAAATGAAATAATCAAACTAGGCGCTTGATGCAGGGTGATGGTCTTAATCAGAAAAAAGTATATATATTAAAACGCTAATATACCATTATACAGGATAAAACATTTTAAAAAAAAAACAAAAATTTTTTTTTTTTTAATTTTATAAAAATTTTTATTTTACCTTATTTTATATTTTAGAGAATAGCTAGAGGATTAATCAACTAATATGATTCTTTCAATATTATTGTCGTTGCTGCTAATCTCAAATAGCATATATTTCAGCGAAATAAATGTATTTGCAGCATCTAGTAATTGTAATACCAATACGACAAGCGATCCATGCGTTCAGGCAAATTCTTTATTGAGACCTTGTGGCTCCTCTATTCTTAAACCGCAACCAACTTCAACGTCTGTAGAATTACGCATTAGTAGTATGTACTAATAATTAGAATATTTTTAATTAATAGTCATTTTCTTCATTTTGTTGTGGTAAATTTTTCGCATTAAAAAAAATATATATATATATATATATATTATAATTATAGGTTCAAAAATAACGGATTGTGCTTGTAATCAACAATTCTATAATATTTTGACATTATGTGCAGCATGTATGTCTACAAGCGATTTGAATGTTCATGTTAGAAATGAAACACAATATATAAGTGATTGTGCTTCTTTTGGTGCTCAATTTAATGAAAATGCGTAGGTATTATTATTATTATTTATTTGAATTGTTAATAATTAATAATTCATAATTCATATAATTTTAATTATTTATTATATTCATGTTATTATCATTTAGTACCGTACCAAGTCCTACTGATACAGGCGGTAGTGGGGGTGGTTCGAATTTTGTTTTAATAATAATATTTGTAATTATTGCAATTATTGCAGTTGCAGTTGTAGCATCACTCGTAATTTGTCAACTTTGTAGACGAAAAAGACAACAAAATCAAAATGCAGCAGCAGCATTTAATGAGATAATACTTCCTGATAGTCATAATCATTATACAGGTCAAAATCAATATTCAATTCCACAATCAAATATGGGTTATTCTTCAGCTCCACCTCCCCGATATTATTAAGAAGTTAGTTCATTGTATGAACTTTTTTCACATATACGAGTATTGGTAGAAGATGGATAAAAATATATTATCAGTAACAATTATTGCATAGACATTTAATTTTAATATTAATTAACTTAAAAAAAAAAGACCATAAAATTATCGTCATTAGCAATATTGTGAAAATTATTTAAAATGTAAAATGAGGAAAAAAAAACTTTTATTTATTAAAAATATTTGTAAATACAATAACTGTTTTATCTTGGTAAAAATATTGTCATAATTTATATTATTTATCGGTAAGATATTGAAAGATTATTATATTTATCATATTATATTTATATTTATCATGTTTTATTATGTTTTTATCGTTGTTTGTACGCGTCCAAACGTCTACCGCTTTACATGTATTCGCGTACATGATTGATGTTAAAAAAAAATACAATGAATTAAAATTACTGTACAACTAACTATCATCACACAAAGAATTATTAAAAAAAAGATGACGCGCTTTGCAATTTCTTACTTGGATAAGTTTGAATAGGTTGCACAAAAAAATACCAATAGCTTAAAAATAACAGCTTTATTCAATACTGCAATACATTAAGTAAAAATGATTAACATTCAATTTTCAGGAAGTTATACAAAATTTGTAGATATGCTTGGGAGATGAACATGAACGAAAACATCAAAACGATTTTCACATGATCAGCATAACCGTATTCTAATTTCGATTATGCTGATCATGTAAAATCAAGAGGGACTACAAAATTTTGGGGAGCATTATCGTTATCATTATCGTTATCGTTATTACCCGAATTATTAAAAAAAAACTTATTTATCGTGTATAATAACAGGCTAAGTTTTTTTTTCGCATTTTCACGTAAATTAAGATGATATTCTATTAATTTGCCACAGTTTTTCCCAAGTTGATTCACTCCCTGCCGAAGAGAAAAAATCAGGGGTATTCCCCGTAAAGGGGAATACTAATTGACGGCCGGAGGCTACTTCCCAACTGAGTTTAAAATTAAGTCTTGCAAAAAAATAACACGTAAATCTCCTTAAAAAACAACTAATAAAACGGGGAATAAAGAATATTAAATGAGGATCCATTACGTTAATTTTTTATTTAAAAAGATTATAAAAACTTAGAATTATAATCATTAAATTAACAACGGTAGATCCTTCGAAAACCAGTCAAGTTAGCTTACATCAGCTTACATTAGGTTGGATTAGGTTGGATTAGATCCGATCAATTTTTTGACCCAATCCCAGACTCTTCATACTGTCATATAGGATTTACAAATTATAAAAAATTGATTTTTTTATTTAATAAATAATTATATTTAGGGATAAAATTATGTTTCATATAGTAATTTTGACCAATAATACGTATTTCAAATTTTATTTATTGACAAATATATATATATATATATATTTAATTAACCAGTCCGATTGGTTTCGAGCACTAACGTCTTTTTCTATTTTTTTTTGACCTAACCTTTTTTTTTTTTGATTTATTGTTATTTATCATGGTACATTCTCTGTACAAATACATAAATACATCTGTGTAGAAAATAAATCGTCAAATATATTAATAGAAACAAAAAGATGTATTATTTTATAATTCACAGCTCAACTATGAAGATGGATATATTTGACGATTTCTGAAAATATATTTCAAAGAACTCATATTCATTATTAAAAATTCATTGAAAATTCATTAAATTATACTAACTAAAAATTTTGATAATTAATATCATTAAAAGGCGTTTCTAGGACATCTCTTACCCAAATTATCTATCAATATTTACAATTTATACAATTTATTGATTTTGTTCTATGATAATTCTTATTTCAGTTTGCCCAGTAAAACCAGTCTATGAGGCTGTAAAAAAATTTAATAAATTAGTTACAAACTATATTAATAATGAGATTGAAAAATAATGTTGATAAACACGTACATTCTAAAATCTTCATCTTTTGGGATAAGACATTTATTCATATTTGAAATACGTTGATATGCCGCTGCTGTTTGCAATTTCTGAATGTCTGGTTAAAAAATAAAAAAAATAAAAATAAAGATAAGAAAATATGCTAAATTTAAAATTTGACAAAATAAATAATTATACAGTTTAAAAAAACCTACGATTGTTGGTCGAAATCGACCACTCCCTAGATTCCCTAAGACCTTCATAATAAATTTCAGGACTTTGTTTGCTCAATGTAAAAATGCATGATTCTCTTTGTTTATTCCCTGCAGAATTTAATACCACAACGGAGTTTTGTTTATTTTCAAAGACATGCGAAATTAATGAGTTGCGTGGTGGACTACTCTGTGGACTACTCTGTGGACTTGTACGAGGTGAATTGACATGACGATCACCGGCGGTTCTTGAATCAGATTTATTTGTAAGATCATGAGATCCATTTCGTAATTGTAATAAGCCTGATTTGACTAAAAATTTTAATACGTCATTAAATATTATTTAGATATATTAGATAAAATTTTGAATCAGATGACTATACTAAACTAATACTTACTCTCGTTGACATCAGTTTTATTATTCAAAATTGGAATTAATCTGCTAATATACTTTGCTTTCCTATGGGGCATAATACGTTGTCTTTCCTGATACAAAACCCTTCGTATCCCTCCGTTTCCTTTGATCCCAACCTCGAGTCCTAATTTACAAAATTCTCCACTTTCTCCGTTCATTCCATTTTCATAAATCATTTCATTTAAAACTTTTTCAATAACTTCAATACTTGGTCTGTTTAAAGGATCTGAATCCAAGCATGAAGAGATCAGTTCTTTATATTCAATTGGCATATCTTCAATCATAATAGGTCTTAAATTATTGTTAACAATTTCTTTTTGTAATTCATTATCATGAGGACGTTCAATAAATGGTCTTTGACCTGACCATATTTGCCATATGATCATACCAAGAGAATAAATATTTGAAGATTTTGTATAAGTTCCAGATACTAAAGTTTCCGGTGCTAAATATGGCATTACTCCAAATATATTATTATTAAGATTCATAGATTTTGATTCTGTTGGACTCGAATTAGTGCGTCTACGGAGCGTTAATTTTATTGGTTCAGATGAACGTCGGATTTTGGCAGGGTCAACAGGTTTACATAGACCAGTGTCTCCTATGTAAGCATCCCCATTTTCATCAATAAGGATATTTCCAGAGTGAAAATTTTTATGAATTAAACCTGATTTATGAATCTCTTTAAGACCACCAACAATTTGAGAAATAAGTTTATGAGATTGTGGAAACGTAGTATAAGGAAGGCGAGAAAGGTATGTTTGTAAATCATATTGAGAACAATGTTGAAAAACCATCATGAATTCATGTGTCTTTGGATCACGTGTTATTCCGTAACACCGAAGGAGGCCGTAAATTGTATAAGTGTTGTTTGATGGTATGTGTCTACTAAGTATTCTCAACTATATAATACAGTAATACGTATTAAAAAGTTAATTGAATTAGAAATTTTTAATTAGAAATTTTTAATGTAGTACGTTATCCGGATATGTACTAATACTGTAATAACCGTTAACGTTAATTTAATAACATTAATACGCATTTAGATATGTTAAAAATATACCTCTTCAAAAAATTGAGACTTAACATTTTGAGAACTCGATAATGATTTTAACGTAACCTTTTTCGGCCCACTCCGTTCCCATTTCGGCATTTGTGGATCCTGCGCCCCATCTTTATGTTCAAAGACTGGAGGTCCATTCCGTGGACCATCAATCCATTCAGCCTCCCAAACCGTTGAAAAGCCACCTTTTCCAATATATTTAATATTTTGTAATTTTTCATAAGGAATATATTCAATAAATGAAAAAATTGATCCTGCATTCGCTTGAATGCTCTTAATAACTAGATCAATATCTTGATTTTGGCAAGTCCATTTAGGATAAAAAGTTTGATAAGCATAGAATTCACATTGACGACACCAATTATAATAAAATCGAGGTGATGAGCACTTAGGGCATTTGCCAAATTTTGAGGCTGAAGATTGCGGTGCTGACATATTTATCATTAATATTATATAACGTTAATAAGTAATGGTTTTTTTTAGGTTGGTTTTAAAAGATTCTTCAAGAATCAAAAAAAAAAAAATTAAATTTAAATGAAGGAATAAATATTATATATATATCAATATATATATAATTTTTTTAAAAAGGAGTGAAAAACAAATGGTACCGATTCAAGTTAAGTGAATCTAAGTACCAATAGTAAATTAGGGAAAAGGAACGAAAGGATCTTGCACTGCAAGAAGTTTAGTAAGGGGAATCAGGGAGTATTCAATCACAGATAAAAATGGAATACGTAAAGTCAGAACTATATTTATAATTGTCATAGGTAAAATTTAGACTATGTACGTCTTTGTTTTATCAAAAAAAATAGTAATTAATGCGAATATAAACAATAAACATATCATAATCGACATAAAGTAGGTACAAACGTTTATCATCCTACGATGCCTTAAAGAGTAACACAATGAGTGTTCAATAATCATTCGATATATAGGAATAAAGGATTGACTATAACCGATAAAGTAAATTTACTTATGGAGATAAAATATGTATGTACAGTACATATGTCTTTACAACGAAAAAAAAATATTAAATAAATGCTCGTGGGTTAATTACCAATAAAGTTATACTTTCTAATTATTATTAAATTCTGTGTTACCAAAGTAAATGATGTTGAAAAGTAATAAGCAATACCAATAAATACTTAACGTTAACCCCTAAATAAATAGAACCGTTATAATATCATAAAATTTTAATTTTAATTTTCTTATTCCGTTTTTTAAAGAAGCAAGGGAGGAGTATAAATTCAAGTGAACTTTGAATAAACTCTCAAACTATTATTAATGAAACTCATTTAATGCTATAAATGTTATTCGTGACGTATTTTCGTTATATACCATGAAACCTTCTAAACTTTAAAATATTGTCATAAAAACAAATCATAATGTTGATCGGTACGTATTTGATATTTTAAAAATCATGTTCAATAATCGGAACAATAAAATTTATGGGCTTTTCCGTTATTTTACTCGCTGTTTTCCTGAAAAGTTATGAAACGACAAACAACGACATTCTGAATTCCAAATCCAAAAAAAAAAAAAAAGACAATCTTAATTCATATAATTAAAAAAAAAAAAGTCTTCAAGAAAAATTGAGTATAATTCTGTTAATTGTCTTACTACCTTACATGCCCAATGCATTTACGACCAATAAAATCGTTATAGGCATGATTTTCAAATAATGCCTAACTCGTGGAATTGTAATAGCGATAGCACTTTAGATTCCTTTAATATATTAATTGTGAAACGTCTTGATACCATTTTTAGAAATGAATAATATTCGTTAACGGATGCCAATTAAAATTTTATACAAAAAGATGAAACACTATTTTGAAACATGCAGTCCTTTTGTTGTAACATTTCTAAACGTGATATCGGTTCCTGGTAATCAAAGGTAAGACAACTGAACTGGTGCAAGAAGGTAACTAGCTACGTAAGTGATAACTGCGGATTATGCTATGTTTTTTAACTTTGAGACGTGCATTAAAAGATAGATTCGGATTAAAAAATATTTTCCCTAAATATCTTAATTTTATCTCAATTTCAATCGTTAGATCCTTATTCTCCTTGTTAATGCGTAAACAAAGAGTCTTTGTTCAACAAATTTAGTAAATTTTCGATGAAATATTTATCTCGTTTTCCGGTTTATACCATATAGATCTCCTGCAGACCTTAAATCAGTATATACAGCTTTCTTTGAGACAAAGTTTTACTGAGGTTTCTACAAATCAAATCAAATGGAATAAAGAACATAAAAAAAAAACTAACATCTTCTTATGAAATAACTGTTAATTATTATTTAGTTCAATTTTTGGCATGAAAAGTAGATTTAAAGGTTTTGGCAATGTGAGATCTTTCAAAAATATATTACTTTAAAAAGTTGATACTCTAAAACTTGGCAAGCATCGGAAAAATTAATTAAGTGTAAATTTGCAAAAATCTGCATTTTTGCAGATTTTTGCAGAATTTTTACAAAAAATCTGCAAAACTTTATAAAATTCGAATTGTGTTTTTAGATTTTCATTTGATTTATTATTACAAATCTGTACAGAACTGCACTAAAAAAAATTTCCCGATGAGATATGCTAAATAAAAAGTAATGTTTAAAGTACATAGTTGTAATTTTTACTAATTTAAAAAAATTTTTTTTATTATTCTATTATTTATGAATTTTATATTTATTAAGTATTTTAGACAATTTGTTTAAAAATAATAAAAGCTTTTATTATACTACATTAAAAAAAGATCTTATATAGTATAAGTGGATATTTAGAATTATTATAAAGTTAAACAACTAAAATAAACTATTTTTTTATTAATTAAAAATAATTTATAAACTAAAAAAAAATTTATAATAAAAATTTTACAAAAAAAATTTTTGTTAAAATATTAAAAATAATTTTAGAGAAAATATATATGTAGCCATATTTCAATAATTCTATAATAACTCAAAATTTTACTAGAGTAACCCTTGTTGTATAACTAAGTAAAAATGCTCATCTCGCAATTTTACCCTAAGCCAACTCTAACCCTAACCCTAATCTAACCTAACTCTAAATTTCTAAAAAAAACTATATTTAATAGTATGGCTACATGTAGCCTATAGCTACAAATAGATTAATTTATAATTTTATATATATAATTTTAAAATATAAATAATTTTTAACAAAATAAATATTTGGTTTATATTTTTTAATTATATTATATTTAATTTTAAATCTTAAATTTTTTTTTGTTTTAAAAAATGAGACCTTGTTTATATTTTATTAAGAATTTTTATTTAGGGGGCTGACAAATATTAGCTCATTATATCTCCTCCTGGGATTTTTACTTAGTCCCACTAAGAGTCAGTCATTTGACACAGTAAAATTTACAAAAAATGCATAATTAGATTTTTAACAGTTTGTATTGTTAACTGTCAAAAACCTAATTATACATTTTTTGTAAATTTTGCTGTGTTAAATAACTGACTCTTGGTAGGACTAAATAAAAATCCCAGAAGGGGGTATAATGAGCAAATATTTGTCAGCTCTCTTAAAAGAAGTATCCACTTTAAACTTAATATATAGTAGTGCTATAAATACATATATATTATATATATATATTAAACTTAGAACTTTAAATTATACAAACTATTTATTTATAGCTAAAACCCACTAAGTCTTCTGTAGTTTCATTATATAACTAATCTGGTTTTTGTATATTTCTTTTTAAATATTGGCACTATTGTATAAAAAAGCAAGTATAGTATAAAGTCTAGTTTGGCTTTAAAATATTTGTTAATAAAGTTAATTATAAAATTACATGTTTTTATAATATAGGTTTTGCTAACTAAATATATATATAACCAATCAAATTTATAAAATACTAATTAATTTTATAAAAATATTAATAAAATTCATAATTTTTTTTAATCATTCAGCAGTCTTGCCACTACTTTATTAGGCTTTATAATATTCTACAATATAATATTAAAATTTTTCGAAGAGCTAAGCTTTTTGATATCTAAGATTACAAATACTAACTCACCTGGTTATTCATTAAATACCTATGTGTGATCTGCTATAGTAAGATTTTACCTCTATACTAGCTCCCTGCTATTGAGTTTACCAATACTTCACTGGATAATTCTTACGGCCTGTTAAGACTACTAATTTGTTTTCCACCACTCTGCCCATAGGCCACTTTTAATCCAACTTAAAGTCTCTTCTTTAGCGATCTTTAGTGTATTTTCCTATCTTTTTTCTATATCTTTGTAGGTCGAATTAGATACAAGAATCACCTCATTGTCTACTTTTTTCTTTTTTTCCTTTCTTTTTTTTCCTTTTAGGTGGTCCTTCTTTTTCCTTATGCGTTATGCTATTTTTTTTCTCCCAATCTTGCACCAAATTGCATCTTGCGATTCATATTCTTTCGTAAATACTCCAAATAAAATTCATAATTTAATTAAATTAGTTACAAAAAAACAATTAAACTAGTATATTTTGATTAATTTTTAATAATTTTTTATTTAATAATTTAATTTTGTTATTATTTGAATTTTTACATTAAGAGAATTCAAATAGTATCAAAATTATCAATATTAAGCTATTAGGCTATATAAATTTAATTTTTGGTTCTTATAACCTGGCCGGGTTATATTTTGAAATTTTTTTAAAAAAAATTTTTTATATGTTTTAATAATAGGTGAGTGGGATTTTAAAAAAAAATTTTATAAAATTTTATAAAATTTTTAAATAAAAGTCTGGGCAGGTGGGTTATTTTTTTTGGTCCATGTTATGAGAACCAAAAAATTAACTTTGTATAGCTTAGATAAAGAGTTATTAAAAATTAATTAAAATATACTACTTTGATTAAATATAAATTTAATTAGTATTTTTATAAATTCAATTGGTATTTTTATAAATTTAATTAGTATTTTTATAAATTTAATTGGTATTTTTATAAATTTAATTGGTATTTTTATAAATTTAATTGGTATTTTTATAAATTTAATTAGTATTTTTATAAATTTAATTGATATTTTTATAAATTTAATTGGTATTTTTATAAATTTAATTAGTTATTATATAAATAAATAGTAAAATAATTTAATTTAAAATTAATTTAATAGTAATAGATACATGTTACTCTTAATATAACAAACTTTTGATATAATGAAAAATAAGTAAAATTTTAATATAATAAATTAAGATTTAAATCTATATTATAATAAATACTACTTGATATAATAAATTTATTAATAAAACTCATAATAAAGTAAATTTTAAAAAATTTCTACTATGTGTCTAAGAAACTATATTATATTAAAAGTAATATATATAATTAATATAATGATTACTTTAAGTAAAATATAATTAAGAGATGTAGCAACTTAGTGTAGTAGTCTAGTCATTACCCTCTTCAAGTAACAAATCTAGAGTTTGAATTTCACAAACAACAATTTTGAAAAATAGGCCTGTGTTCCAGTTAATAGTTATCAATTATCAGTTGAATCTAGAACTAAATCTATAACTTCAATTACACTATCTAATAATAGAAACTTTGGTGTAATAAATCTGAGAAACCAGAATAACTAAAAACCTATTTGGCAGGTCCCAAGTTGGAAAGTAGCAATAATCTTCAACAGTATTACAGGAAGGCTAAATTTAAACTATAACCCAAAATTAGAAAACTAAGTGATTAAGTTCTTAAGTAAAAAAATATACTGGCTAAACTGCTAAGTACTAGTTATACTAGAAGAAAAGAACATATGCTTCAAAAGTATGGACCAAAAAGAGGACATCTAAATTCTGAACAAATCAACTCTTCCAAGTTGCTAGCTGGAAGTAAAGAAGAGACCAATAAAAAATCTGGCTAAAAAGATAGTTAAAATGTGGGTACTGGGCCTATCGTGAACCTATACAAAAACAAAAGTAAGTAATAGATAACTAATTAGAAAGATTGTAGTTTGAAATACAGATCAGATTATAGTAGTATCCTAAAAGATGGCTTGAGATACAAACTTGATGACAGCAGTACAACATGTACTAACTAGGAAAAAGTTACTAAACACACAGATGAATACATGTGTAGGATATGTACTACTCTTTTGGGCTTACTCTTGAGAATAGCTAAGTGTTCTAAGTTAACTGATAAATGTAGCAGTATCATAATACCTGAATAATGAGTTACATCTATATTAAATAGGATTAAACTGAATATATTAAGACCAGAAGGTCTAAATAGGTAATCTTATTGTTGGATTAACAGGTACGACAAATAGTATAGAACTCTTAGTATAGTACTAATGCTTTAAGCAAACTACTTTAATTAAGCACTAAAAGTATATATGTGGTTTAATATACCTTCATCATAATGTATAGTATTTGAATTTATCTAATAAAATCTCACTGACCAAGAGAGTCTCTTTTAAAAAAAAACAAATAAAAAAATAAAATATAATTAACAAAATTATTTTAAATAATTTTAAAATTTATAATAAAAGAGTGTAGTAGCTTAGTGAAATAGTCTAGTTATCACCCTACCAAGCAGCAGATCTAGTGTTTAAATCTCATAGACAATGCTTTCAAATATTAGTCTGTGTTATAGCTAATGACAATTCCAAAAATAGCTTGGAGTTTAGAACTTTGTAATCTTAGATAATACTATCTAGAATGGAAAAAAGCTATTGTAAAGTAGTAAACTATAGGTCTACATTTTTGCTTAGTTGTACAAAAAAATGCAGGTCCAGTGATTTTTAGTAATCAGCAAATACAAACATTATAATAAGACATAAACTAAGTAAATCCTAAAAGCCAAGATAACTAAAAACTTGTTTGGAAAGACTCAAATTAGAAAGATAGCAGAAACTTTTAATAATGCTATAGACCAGAACTTGGCTAGTACTGGTCTCAAGATATTGTTCAGCTGGATCTCTTGAGGTAAGAAGTTAACCAGGATAGCTGCCAAAGTCACATTAGAAAAAAAGAACATGTGTTATAAAATTATATACCAGAAGTTTAGAGTCTAACAATATCTAAAGCTAGGATAAACTAATCTTGTTTTGGGCTAACTAACTAGAATCAAATATTAAGCTGAAAAGAAGTAAGCACTGGGTCAATATAAACTCTACAAAAGCAGAAAATATATAAAAGTAATTTCCAAGTACTAACTTTAGTTTAAAGGTATAATTTGAAAATATGTAAAATACAAAAAGATTGAGAAAGTACATATAGCCAATATCTATTTTAAATAAAACTGAAGGTGTGTGCTAGAGGTTTACCAATAATAGATAAAGTTGGTAATAGTGCTAGATATAAAAATATTAGAGTTTCTTAATATATTAAGTATAGATTAGTTAGATTAAATTTGGTACTATAAATATAATTTGTAATATAATCTATATAACCTTTGTATCTAAAACGTCAACAAACTCTAGTTTCCAAACACTTAATAACAAATAATAATAATAATAATAATAGTAATAAAAGTGGTATGGGACTAAACAATGCTATAAACAACACTAATCCAAATACAAACAATGCCAAAGTTATCCAATATATTTTAACTCAACTCTGATTTTCATATAGAATATCTAATATTTTTAGCAACATACAAGACACTATTTGAGAATAGCTACTACAACTCAAGTTAAAAAAAGTTACAATACCACAATAAAGATTTTAACAAAATAAAACAATAAAATAACTTATTCAATAGCAACTCTAATATTTGAAAACAAAGCTCTATTTATTATAATCTGAAATCAAATCTGGCCCACCTCTTAGAAAATTGCACTTACTGCAATCCTTGTACTCACTACAATCATACTAAATGAATCATCTCTAACAATTTACACAAACTCAAATTATATAAAGTATATAAATCTAGTACCAATTACCCAATTAACAACTAACAACCAAGAAAAAATAGCTTTGCTATATATTTACAAAGTATAAATACCATCTTATTTACCAAGTTTATCTTACTACAATTCAAAATAACTAATTACTATATTATCTTCAACTATAACAAAATTTTACCCAATAGCACTTTTATTTAATATCTTTACTCTACACCTACTAACTAATAATATACCACATTCTATAAAAAAACATCTCCAAAAAGCAAAAAATATTAATATCTAAATATACCAAAACTGTGTTTAAAAATAGATTCAATATGAAGTCAATATAAATTGGCAACTAATATATAAATATATAAGCTTTGAAGATAAACTACTTGCCAAATCAACCAACACTAGCAAGGCCAAACTAAAATTATTCAAAGTAAAACTACTAACTCAAGAGTTATTTACTATTCTTAATCTTTATAACAGACACTCTAATTGATATATATTAGCAACCTGTTTATATTACCACAACATTTCAGAAGACTCAACACATTGGATAATCTGTGCTACAAACACAGTAACAATCTAGCAAATAATTAGTAATACAATTAACAAGATACAACAATACCCACAACAAGATAATTGAAGCTATCAACAGTTTATTTTAAATTTAATACAAGACTATATACAAGACCATATCCCAATCAGAATTATAACTACAAAAAATCTATTTTTATTAAATCAGAATATATTCTACAGGTTCAATAAATACATAAAGGATATATACCGGTATCCCTTTATCATTCCGATATCTATTCTTTATGTATTCATTATTAATCTGTTTTGCTATAGTTATTTGGCAGATCTATGGTAACATAAAGGATAGATATCGGTACAAAATAAAGGATAAATATTAGATAAATAAAGGGTATCTATTATTATCCCGATATCGATTCTTTATATGATAA
>CAJVPY010002988.1:0-14936 GCA_910591965.1 Dentiscutata erythropus | reverse complement strand
TATTTACAAATAGCAATTGTTTTTTTTGAATTTGGGATTTGTCCGGGTTTTGCCAGCAAGTATACTTAGAGGACATGTACTTAGAGCCAATTATGCGATAATTACTTAATAGTGCCATATTTTATACATTATGCGGCAAATTTAACCTGTTTGTGTTGTCGACTATATTATGCGGTTTATGTGGTTTATGTCATCGAGTGGTATCAAAATCATGTGATTCAGATCGATAGTTCACGATAATCAATTTTTGTGAATGTCAATTTCGTCTTTTTATAGCGCTAGACTATATATTGTGTTTAAATACAAAAAAATTCTTTAAGCCATGTATGAGTCACATTCTTATGCAATTAATTTATGGAATTTACGGGTTTTATTTTTACGAGATTTATTCTTGTTTTTTTTTAAAAAAAAACACTTCTAATCGTAATATTGTTTTATGGCTTTAATTTATTATTAATTAATGTCATGGTTGGATTAGGATTTAGGGTTAGGATTTATAATTAGAGTATAAGTTTTAAATAGAGACCCTAAATTTCGATTTCTCCGACAATTAATAAGAACAGACGCAGTAATGTAAATTATTATCGTCACATCTATTATCGCGTTGTAAATTACTAATATCGATATGTATTATGCTTACCTAATAACGATAATATCTAATCTATTCTGAATATTTACTGAACATCATATGATTTGTCATTCACGATCTGATAACATAATTAGGGTAAATCGCATTTATGTAATTTACGAGTAATTTACGTATATGGACACTACGCTGAACGTTATTTTGGAATACACGGAAATCAAAGATTCAAAGCTTGATCCTGAGTTAATTCGTGATAAAAAACACGAATATAGTGTAATTCCAAGAAACGAAATGCATAAAAATGGCCACCAGATTCATGATTTTACAGGAACACCAGCTACTACTATTTTGTCGCCTCAACATGTAATTCCATTGGAGAAAATGTTTGCAGCTTGTTGTGGAGCTTTGCTGACTTCCCTTTTCAGTATGGCTTTAAATTCTCTTTTTAACAATTATCCTCTGTGCTTTTTTTTCTGTTTTTATTGAATCTTTTTGTGTTATAATATTAAGCAACTCCCTTCGATCTCGTCAAAACTCGATTACAATCCCAGAGTCTTTACAAAGGTTCGACCGTTTCAAACACAAAATCATATTCTTCCCTCACGTCATGTTGTCAGGAAGTCTTTTATTCCACACCAAATATGCATCGGGAGTTCTTTTGTCACTCATTAGATCCACGTATGCCAAAACAGTCCTCAACACTGAGTTGCGCTGTTACAGATGCTATGATGCCTAGTAAAATCGCTGCCGGACGTCAGTTTAATGAGTTAAACGGATTTATGGTGAGTATAATTTTATTAGATAAATAGATAACTATAGATACAGTATTAGGTTTTTTTTTACAATTCGCTTATAAATTGTTATTCAATAGATTTATCAATGTTCATTAACATTCATAGATGTTCATCGATATTCTTAATGTTCATTAATATTCATTATATTTATTAATATTCGACAGGATGGCATTGTTAAAATCGTTCGTTATGAAGGGGTCACATCATTATGGCGAGGACTTTCACCTGGAGTGTCAGTTTTACTTTATTGTCTCATATGAAGCCTACATAGATAGATTTTCTCTGACTTTTTTTTTTTGAAAAATTGTTATAGAGTAATGTCTGTTCCCTTGACGGTAGTCTATTTTGTTGGATATGATTCTATTAGAGATTCATTATGGAAACATTGGAAAGGGAAATACTCTGAAACATATTCACCGCTAGTGGCTGGAACCCTTGCAAGGAGTAGGTTTATCAATATATATTAACAACAATAGCGAAACTTTTTTTTTTTTTGAATTTCTTTAATGGCCTTTTATTATTTAGCATTTTCGGTTTCAGTAATATCACCAATAGAATTACTTAGAACCAGGATGCAAAGTCCAGAAGGTATAAATGGTTTAAAAGATGTTATGAAGGGTGTGCGAGAGATGGTCAGAAGAAATGGTGTCACATCATTATGGCGAGGTTTAGAACCTACGTTATGGCGAGATGTTCCATTTTCAGGTATAGTACATTCACCTGTTATTTACTTTGTCATCTCTTTTATAAATCCATACAATATAACTCTTTTTTATTTTTTTATTTCAGCCATATACTGGACAGGTTATGAATCAATAAAAAGAAACTATACTAATTATCTGCGAAACAAAAGTATCGATGGAAATATAAATAATTTTTCCGTTGCCTTTGTGAGCGGTGCTACTTCTGGCATGGTTAGTTAATTATATCGCTATTATAGACTTTACTTCTCGCAGTCATATATCAATACCGTCTTTTTTTTTATTTTTTTTATTTTATAGATTGCAGCAACATTAACAACTCCTTTTGATGTGGCAAAAACTCAACGACAAGTTGCTTCAAATTCAAGTAAGCAGATTTATAATTTTTTATATTTTTTTTAAATGATGATTGAATTTACTTTTTATTTAGTGAAAAATCCAAGCATGGTCAAAGTTATGCAAAGAATATTTCATGAGGAAGGATATCGAGGGTTATTCAGAGGTATGTTGATTGTTTGATTCAATTTTTTTGTTTAAAAAAAAAAGATTATTAATTGAATTAATTCCATTAGGTGGAACTTTGCGAATAGCCAAAGTTGCAGTAAGCTGTGCCCTTATGATATCAACTTATGAATCACTATCCAAGTTTTTTGCAATGTAAATACAATTGCATACTAAAAAAAAATTTATAATAAAGTTTTATGACTTATAAATGATTTATGAAGTCATTTATTTAGTTAGTTAAATATAAAAAATACGGAAATATTATAATAAATTACGATTGGTTCATACTTTGATGTGTTTGTCACGTGAAGTGATTACAAATCAGTGTGCATTGATTGATATGCAATTTTTTTTTTATATAAAACAGCTCTTCCGACCTCTGTTATAAAAGTACCTTGTTGAAAGATCTCACGTGTACGTTAACATAATGAGAACTAAAGTAGAAATACCAAAGGGTGGTTTCAATTTTGACAACTACCGTAGGTCAGTAGGTCTGTGCAGCATGTATAATTGTCGGAATTTTTTGAAATCAAATTGAATAAAAAAATAACGTTCTTGCATTATTGGTATAGAAATGCTTTTCTTGAGAAACAAGGACTCAGTTTGCCCAAACCGTTTAAAACAGGAACCACGATCGTCGGAATAGTTTACAAGGTTATTATTGAAAAATCAAATATAATAGTTTTTGATAGCTTGATCTTAATAAATTTTCAACAAACAAGTCCTTTTTTTTTTTTTTAGAATGGTGTTATTCTTGGAGCAGATACGCGTTCAACTAATGGACCGATCGTAGCAAATAAGAATTGTGAAAAGATTCATTATCTTGCACCCAACATGTATTGCGGTGGAGCCGGTACAGCAGCTGATACCGAAAATGCTACCGCATTAATCAGTTCTCAATTGGAATTGCATCGATTGGCGACCGGAAGGCAAGCTCGCATTATAACTGCGGTGACAATGTTAAAACAAATGCTTTTTAGGTTTGTTTTCATATAATTTGCACTTTATATTATGTGATATTTTTATATTAATATATATTTATATTAATATATAGGTATCAAGGACATGTTGGCGCAGCGTTGATAGTTGGTGGTCACGATATATCTGGACCTGGTCTGTACACTGTACATCCCCATGGAAGCACAGATAAATTACCTTTCGTGGCCATGGGTAGTGGTTCATTGGCGGCTATGTCTATACTTGAAAGTAGATGGACCAAAGATTTGGAGGTTTGTTTTTTTCGCAGTTACTTTATATTATATGCATACACAATATATACAGATATATATGTATACATAATGACCATATAACATTATATAACAACATTCATATATCATATTATATTTTTTATTTAGCGGGATGATGCCATTGAATTAGTCAAGGATGCTATTGAAGCCGGTATTTTTAATGATCTTGGATCCGGTTCAAATGTAGATGTTAATATAATTGAGAAAGATAAAGTAGAAGTCTTGAGAAATTATGCTAAACCCAATGAACGAGCACATAAAGAACAAACTTACAAATATAAGAGAGGAACAACCGGTAAATTTAATATATTAAATATTACCTATATTAATAATTTCTTTATTAATTAATTATAATTTAATTTTATTAAAAATTTTTATAGCATATCTCAAGGAAACTGTTAGAGAGTTTATCGTTACGGAAGGTGATGCTATGGATATTTCATAAATACCTTATAAATGTGTAGGGTTGGTAAAGTCCATAGGTCTTTAAAAAGTCCCAATATACAAATTTGTAATGGTTTAAATGAAAGAATAATTTAAAAATAATAAAATTCATTTCAACTGCAAATTTCTCAGCCTAATTAATATATATACAGTATAATTTCAATAAAGTTTTAAATGCATAGTTTAAGTTTATTTAATGTATATAGTTCACATAATATTATTACGCATTCTAATACTGTAATAGGTAAATGTCCATATGTACGTTGTGAAGGGGTAACGTGAACTAGCCGCAGCAAAAAAACGAAATCTAAGCCATAAGATTAATGCGCATTGATCGAAAAAGCGAAGGCAATTAAGAACAATAGTAAGGCGCCTCTATGGTGGGAACTAAAGTCATAGTCATGTAAATGATTATGAATTACTCATCGTTAGTCATAGATTCCCCCGATACTCTAAATAGTTATATTGGTTAAGGTTAGGGGTTAGGGTTATATTAGGTTAGGTCACGTTAGGGGAGATTTATTGCTTAGATAGTAATATAGATAACCATCGATTTCATGTATCTGAAAACAAGTAAAGTGTTATAATAATAAAGGCCATCTAATGATAAACTCCGGGAATCCTTGGTTCTCGGACCAAATCTTGCCTTCTTTCGATTAGCCTTTGATTTTTGTTGTGTCTTAGGTTAGTCACCCAAATTCGCCCTTTTACAACATATAGCGGACCTAGGTTCTAGGACTAAGTCTTGGACTGGACTAAAGTCCTAAAACGGGTTTTATAAGGAATTGGTATGCAGTAAGACCTACAGGTATCCCTATAAATGTGTCGTAAAGGTTTGTTAGCGTCGATTAACAAATAGACGCTTTGATATTTCATAAATATTTCATAAATGTGTCGACGCTTTTTTTTTTATATATATTGATTAATAATATTCCTATTTGAGAATTTCCAAAATTTTCAAAAAGTTTAAAAAATTCCAAAAAGTAACAAAAATAGAGAAAATTTTGTTAAACTTGCAGGTTGACTTGCAGGTTTGTTACAATTGTTTGACAAGAATTTATAAAAAATTTAGCGATCAATGTATAAAAAGTATAAAATGTATATAGAATCCTTGCAGCATAATCGAAAACTATAAGAATCCATGTGTACTACAGGAATTATCTAGTTTAGAACTTTTTTAAGATGGACATTGGTTGTTTAAAAAAATTGAAGTTTCTTGAAACGAAAAAGGTTGATCTCCTAATGACATCATAATACATGTTTACAATTTGAGAAACAATGACACATTACTTTGAATAATAAAAAAAATCGATATTATTGTGTAGATTTTGAAGATTTTTTTTTTTAAAAAAAATTGTGTGATACTGTTTATTTCCTCTATAAGATTTTTAAATTATATAAACCTGTTACATATCCTTTTTTTTCGTATAATTCATAATAAACTCGTTTTTTTTTTTGATATGAGAAAAAAAAAATTTTATATCAATATTATATAAAACGTTTATTGTTGTCTAAAATAAAAATGGGCATAATTTAACGTTAAATGTGTTAAATGTAATAATGACTCAGTATAGCGATAGTGATCAACGATTTTAATATATATAAAATAAATTTTTAAAATAATTAAATTAAACTTTTTTGAATAATCACTCAAGTCAAAAAAGTGATCTAAAGTGATATTTAAAAGTGATATTAAGGTATATTAAGGTAGAGTATACGTTGAATCAAATTCGATAGTTTAATATAAATTTAGTTATTTATTTTTTTTAAACGGAGAAATAACTCCCGTGGTACAAATAGTTCTTTAGACTATTTTGTGTTACCCGAGATTTTTTATCTTTGGATCATTTAATTATTTAGCATTTACGAATAAAAATTAATCAATAGCATTTACAATGAAATTATTTAGCATTTATAGTTTATTAGTAATATCAAGTTTTATACATAGAATATAAAAGATTGTTTGGAAGTTTTTATTACGTACACACTTACGTACATACGTACGTACGTCTATACGCACGAATATCAAATACCAGATACATCAAACATGTAACCAATCAGAAAAGTACCTGTAAGAGCAATGATACAAAAAAAGTGACTCATATGATCTCGTGTGTTTTAAAAAAAATGATTTGAAATAATGAAATAATGACGAAATTTTTGTCAAAAAAAGACAAATACATGGTGTAAAAAAGAAATGGGGAAAAATAAATAACGAAAAAGTATGTTTACATTTGAAAAATGAAATAAGTACAATTGCAGAATTGACCATCACATGAACATGGGTCAAAACATACCGGACATAACCGAAGAAGATTTCAACGTAATTTTATTTCAAATAAAGTACGGGTACCATATTTGATATTGTAAACAATAATTAGTAATGATAAGTGAATGTTAAATTACAAATGGAAAGTCATAAAAAGCTTTTTTTTCTAACCTTACATAGAATTATATGTATAAAATAAGTTTAAGTAAATCTTTGATCTAGAATCTTTATCACGGGGACCCCCGTATACGACTTTAACTGGAACTTTTTTTTCATTACAAATCAAGCTTAAATTCTAGAAAGAAGAATGAATTCATGAATTTCACAAAGAAAGTATTTGTGAATAACGGTAAGTAAAAAAAATAAAAATAAAAAAATCTTTATAAAGTCATTAGGCGCCATGTACAGATGTAATACGTGAGTAATGAATAACCTTTAAAGAACTTGACAGTTTTTTTTTTTTGACGATCCGTGATATAATTTTTGATGGTATTTGATGAGTGGCTTGATAAGAAAAGAAAATGGTTCAATCGATTTTCCACATGGAAGTTACAATAATGCCGTGGCTTGAAACATGAAATGCCACCACACACCCCTTAATTTTTTAAAAGCAAATTAAATGAGTCATCCTGATCTGATTAACATAAAAAAATCATTATACATGTTTGTTTACACACAAAATGATAAAAATGTACGAACAGTAAGTACGTATGTGCATATGATATTAAAGATCGGGAATTCCTAGGAAAATAGTTTATACATAATTTATTACATAAGTGTGTTATTTCAAGTGGCAAAAGTCACATTTAATGTTGCATAAGCCATTGTGTGGCACATCAACCGCACATCCACAAAGATTCAAAGGTCGTGTAAACTTCTTTTTGGAACATCCATTCAATATATTCGATATATGTAAACGCAGATCTAATAAATAAATATTGTATATATCGTGTATACTTGTATTTATATCATATTTATATCGTTATATAACTTATAGTTATAAAGATGCTTATCTAGAGTAACCTTACTTATCTCTTGTGATTTATTGGATAAACCTTAAATAATTTAAGACAATTGGATTCACAATCGGACTGGCTTGTTTCCCTCCCGCCAAACCTTTTAAAAAGGTGAATGATACGTTACACGGGAACAGACCCCCAGAGTAAGTAAAACCGCAGTCCGCAGAAATCAACAAGTATGCATGTAACATTTGCAATCAAATGAATTTTTAAAAATGACTAATGAATAGAGTCCGTCAATAAAAAAAGTTTAAAGACGGAATCAGACGGAATCTAGACAGTCAAGATTCAATCAATTGATTAACCTATTATAGTAATTTTAAAGTATTACAAATATACGGAAATATACATATCACATGATATACATGATATTGGCGTGATAATTCCGTAATTTTAGTTAAAGTTTACAAATCAAAATTTATCATTCCAAACCCCTCCCTGGAGGAACCCCATTGATGTACTGATTATGGTAAACAAAACGTAGGTATTAAGTTCATATGATTCATATAAAGGGTTAATTAATCCAAAGAAGAACAATCTGACAGCCCGGATAATATTAATAATATTAATTAATAATAATAATAATAATATTAATAATAATATTAATAATAATATTATTAATAATATAATAATAATATTAATAATATTAAGGAAATTTGTATAAATAAACTCGCTTTAATGAAAAAAAAAAAATGGTGTGGATAAAAAAAAACGTTTTTAGCTTGCATAAGTGTAATGATTCACCAATGACCTGAAAATTTTTATGTGCATAGACTATCAACTTTCCGCATATAATGGTAATTCTTTTGATTTCTAAATCTGTTGAACAGCGCCGATTCGATCCGTATAATCGTAATCGGAGGATTTTTTTATTGAATTAGCTTGTCGAGATCGTCGAGATCGAATCATATATTATATATATATAACTTATTATCTTCATGCTACAATAGTTACAATAGCTACAATAGCTATATCTACAGTAGCTACAGTAGCTACAGTAGCAATTAGTAGAAATCTTTTTAGCATACATCCACCACAAAAAAAATTTAAAAGATCGTTAAAATGTAAAGTTTACCGCTCTGTTGGTATTAGTAATCCTGTTCCATTCTTGTATATTCTTGTATATTCTTGTATATTCTTGTATATTCTTGTATATTCTTGTATATTCTTGTATATTTTTGTATAGTCTTGTACATTCTTGTATAGTCTTGTACAGTCTTGTGCAGTCTTATACAGTTTTATACAGTCTTGTACAGTCTTATATACAGTCTCTTATGCAGTCTTTATACAGTCTTTATACAGTCTTTGTACAGTCTTGTACATTCTTATATAGTCTTGTACATTCTTGTATAGTCTTGTACAGTCTTGTCCATTCTTGTATAGTCTTGTACAGTCTTGTATAATTTTGTACATTCTTGTACGACTAATCCTTAATCATGTTTGAATTTTAAAAATGCATGATGATCTTTTATAACATAGCATTTATAACATTATTACTTTATTTAAAACCACACGTGGATACTTTCCAACTGTAGATCTTTGTTATTCAAAACTATTCTTCCGGGTACGATCACGTGCCACAAAGCCAAGAAAACCAAAATTGTTTTTTTTTTATTTTTTTTCCATTTTTACGAAAAAATGCAGTGTGATGGAAATACTGATAAGATAGCGGAAATTTGTGAGGCTAAAAAAATTGCCTGATTCCTTTCACAAGTTTACAATAGAAAAATAATATAAAAAAAAAAAAAAAAATTAAATTAAAAAAAATGTATGACGTTAAAGAGAAACCAACGGTTACTAATAATAATACATTTATTGCACTTTTTTATAATCCTTAATAACGGAGAACAACTCCGTTCGCTAAATTTTGTGTTCAAACCGGATATTTTAATGTCACAGTGATAAAATAATAATAATAATAATATATACCAAGAATATAAATTAAATATATAATAAATATATAAAATATAAAATAAATAACATAATAAGAAGCTCATTTAAAATTCTTATCAGATATTTTATCAAAACCCTTATCACCATAAAAAAAAAACCGATTATAACTTTTTAAAGTCACATTCAAAAAAAGCTAAAGATAAACTCCGGTAAATTTTTATCAACAATTAAAAATAAATTGGATTTATAATCATGCATGACGTGTCTAATGAGAATCCATTGACTGACTTGCCATTCACATTCAAAACGTTTAACTTGTTCAACTGTTATGTTCAACTGCATTGCACAAGAATAACGTTTTAAAATTTTATTGGTACAATTTATACAATTTACCCCAACGACTGTTTATTAACGGTGCGTCAGGTAAATAAAAAAAGTAAATAAAAAGGCATGAGGTAAGGATGCAGGGAATTCGTTTGACCTCCTGAATCGGAATATGAACCCCGAAATGCATATGAAAAGAATGATATTTTGGAACTTCTTTTTCCACTTTCGTATTCGCCTCGCCAATTTAAGACATTGTATCCTTTTTTTTTCCATAATCAAGACCTCATCTTTCTTTCTACGTAATTAATATATTTTTTTTTATCAAGTAAGAATATAAGAATAGTATTTCAGTCATAATGGCGCACTATTCACACGGACCTTAAGAAAATTCTTTTCTTTATTTTCCTACCCCATCAAATGAATTTAATCGTGACGATAGTAACCAATTAATGATTTCTACAATCGGAATTTATTTCGGCATTTTTTTGTGTCATTGTTTACCACTCACAAATACTCACAAATACCACAAATATTCACAAATATTCACAAATATTCAAAATATTCACTAAAAAAAGTTGAAATGTAACTGCGGCTACTCGAGAAAATCACTGATTAGAAGTTCAATCAATAATCCCCTAATCCCCTAATCCCCTATATATGGAGCTTTAATTTACATAAACCTTTTTAGTGCCTTTTTGTACTCAAGAATGTGATTTAACAAAATTTATACATAGTGTAATCTAAATATTTTAAATATTATAAATATTATAAATATTAATTATTTAAACATATGTATACAGTAATCTAAATTATTTATATTGACTTTATTTTGCGAAAGAAAAGTCATAAATAGTTGCTCAAAACTCCATCTCCCTTTTTTTTTTTTACTTCACTTTTGAGGTTTTTCCTTCACTTTTGAGGTTTTTCCTACCTTGTAATAATTTTTTTTTAACGATTAAGTATTAAAATTCTTTTCTTTTTCTTTTTTTCTTATAAAAAATTCAAAAAAATTATCTTCACAAGTAAATTTTTTTAAAAAAACTTGTGAACACTTGAATAATTATTTTTTTTTTTCGACTCGATTGTTCCTTTAATAAGGAACGAAAAAACTAATACAAGAAATCTCCCTTTTAAATAAAGGGTTTAAATATTCTTTGATTCATTTTCGAATCAGCAAAGCAACTTTTTTTTATATAATTAAAAAAAAATCAGTTGTTCGTGAACTTGGATCTCGCCAATATTAAAAAATCATTCGCTTTGGAGGAGACAAGTCCGATAAACAACTTTTTTAATCAATCTCAATTTATGTCTGAAGAACTATTTCAATTATATTCTCCCGAACAAGTAATGATTGTTACCTCCCCACACTTTCAATCGACGACTTCTGCTACCGACAACTCTACTGCTGCTTTATTTAATAATCCTGCTGAAGATTTTATTATTTATTCTCAAGACACTAATTATACTCAAAGTTCAGATAATGGTCTTTTCTCAAACATTTCTCATGTTATTCATCAGCAGCCCATTGTAGGGGATTACGTAGCTGTCGATTCTACTTTTAATAGTCCTCATAATAGTCACATCGAATCACCTATAATAGAAGATCTTTGTTACACCGAAATTGACCAATCGATTCTAGCTCAAGCTTCGCCACACGGGAATTCTATAAACAACAATCCGTCTTTGAGTTTCCCTACAAATAACGTCTTCGTTTCTCCTCAATCTCCTTTTACCGTAGCTACTCCTGTAGTAGGAAACGATATTATTTTAAATTCTCCTATACCTTTGCTTGGAACTCCTCAACAACGACAGAGATTGTATAACGATATAAACGAGTTAATTCGAACTCCGGGTACTCATACTGTTACAACTCCCATAGCAACTCCTTTAACTCTTTGGGAACCTTATTATTCGGATTTTTCTTCGCTAGAGAATACTCCAATTCTCGCACCTCAAACTCCTGCCACTCCATATACTCCTTTACAAGTTGGTGATCCTCAACTATACGATAATAATATAGGTCAAGATTGGTATTCTTTATTCCCTCCTTTTCAATATTGCGCTATGCCTGAAATTACTGTAGAGGGTGAAAAGAAACCTGAAATTTCTGAAGTTACTATGGGTACTCCAAATAGTGCTACTTCAACTTCTGAAAAATCTCCTTCATTAAATGTTCATGAACAAACTTCAGAATTGGACCACCAACTTTCTTCTACTATTGATACTATTGATGTTAAAAATTCTGAAACAAAATCCCCTACTCACTCTAGTGATTCTGCTCATACAACTCCTGCAAATACCCCAAGGTTGGTTCCTATTAGACCTCGTGAATCCGGTGAAAATTCTGAACCAATTCGTCGTAGTAAACGTCAAAGAAGGAGTGTTTCACAAGATCTTGATGATGATGAAGCTGAAGATGAGGGTGATGATAAAAAATACAGTTGCCCTGATTGTGGTCGTGGCTTCAATAGAAAATTTAATATGCAAACCCATAGAACTACTCACGATCCTAATCGTGTTAAACCATTCGCATGTGAACATCCTAATTGTGGTTCAAGATTCACAAGAAAGCACGATTTAAAAAGGCATATTAACGGGATCCATAAGGGCGAAAAGGTCCATGAATGTTCCGTTTGCCGAAAACCTTTCTCTCGTAAAGATGCTTGGAAAAGACATAATGCCACGTGTGGAAAAGTGTAAAAAATATTTTTGGCCGATTTTTTGATTTTTTTTTTAAAAAAAACTTCCTTTATTTCTTTTGATTAGAAAAAAAAAAAACAATCTTGAAACGCAGCGTAATTTTTCCGAGGATAAATAATTTTTTTTGATGGACTCTACCGATCTTTTTTTTTTTTTTTAAACCCGTAGTTGTTAAATATGCCATAGTGATCAATTTTATATATATATTTCTCTTTTTATTATTATTATTATTATTATTACTATTATTATTTTATTTTATTTTTTTTTTTTGCAATGTAACTTTGTGTGATTTAAATCAAAATTATAATCACCATGGCAAAAAAAAAAAAAAAAAAAAAAGAACAACTTTCTCATTTGTCCAAAAGAAATTCTCGTTTCAAAAAATTTATCTGCATCCCGGCTGTGTTTGTTTTAGCAAATAAAACAAAAAAAAAAAAAGAAAAAAAAAAAAAAAATGCGCAAACAACAAAAGAGCCGTGTACAGATTGCGGTAGGGCTTTATATTTGAAGCATGCCTTTTCGCCTTGCTTTCCGTTACGGATATAGGACGTTCTCAAAACATGAAAAAGAAGAACGTTGCGATGTCTCTTTTAACAAGTTCTATTGGGTTCCCCTTCATTTGATGAAAAAAAAAATTTTTTTATTTTGTTTCTTTGCTCTTTCTCTATTTATTATATAATGATTTAACATATTTTTTTATTCTCTTGTTGTTGCTTCTTTATATATATACGAAATTATTTTC
Source organism: Dentiscutata erythropus (assembly GCA_910591965.1). Lineage (NCBI taxonomy): Eukaryota > Fungi > Glomeromycota > Glomeromycetes > Diversisporales > Gigasporaceae > Dentiscutata > Dentiscutata erythropus. Next base: position 1,710 of record CAJVPY010002988.1, on the reverse strand, counting down.
TGGGATTTTTTTTTCTTTCTTACAAATGAACACTTTATTAAAATTTTTTCTCTTATATATATATATATATATATATATATATATTATGTGATTTTTTTATATATTCGATTTCTTTCCTCAAGGAAAGAATTCTCTTTTGGGAGGGAATTTTTTATTTTATTGATGGGATTTTTATTTAGAGAATTTTTTTTTTTTCCCCAATTCGTTTCCTCTTTGCATAAGTTGATTAAATCGCATTTATGATGATTGATGATGATTTAAAATTCGTGAAAAAAAGCTATCATCGTCGTCGTCCTGAGAAATTAGAATGATGTTAAAATGATGTTTGGTGGGTTTTTTAAGTAAAAACGAAGATGGTGTTTGTGAAAAGATTTTTTTTTAAATATGATTTAAAATTGTACGTACAATTCTTAAGTATTAAAGCATATACGCTCGAATACAGTAAATTCCCTTTTAGCGAAAAAAAATCCCCTTTATTTTTCTAAGATAATATTAGTATTTCTTTTTTTTGTTTTTTTAATTATAATTGAATAAAAAGAAAATAAAGAAATTACGTTTATAAGCATATATCATTTGAAAATTTGAAAATTAAAATTATAAAAACTTGATGATTCGTTATTAATGTTAACGGTTAACGTTAAGATTTTAAAAAGTTCTTATCAATATATTCGTTTGAAATGCTGCGGACTGCGGTTAATTTATTCTTTGCGAAATAAGTTCTAATAATTAAAAGAATAATTACGAACGAATTAACGAATTAGCATTAGAATTTTTTTTTAAAAAAGAAACCATTAGACCGCATTTTTAACAATTGTGAATTACAACAAAAGATCGTTAAAAAAACCTTGGTATAATACTGCTTGCTGCGCCTAAATATTTCAACGATACGAAAATTTGCGCAGTAAAATAAAGTGAGGTTGGTGAATTTACACTACTTAAAACGAAAAAGTCGAAGCTTAATTAGAAAGTTTTTTGTTGTACCCACTTACTGTACTGTACGTACATACGCACGTACGAAACGTGATAAAACATTTGTTAAAAGAACTTATTACATCATCATTAATATTATTGGTTAATAACTTTTTACTTTATCTAAAAAAAGAAAAGTTAAGCCATCATTTTTTTATTGGTTATAAATTACTATATACATTTAGAGTTAGCGTAAAGTAGTTTAATCTTTGTTCAAATTATCGAACGATAAAATATCTTTTGTTAACTATTTTTGTATATAATACCATCCTATTTTTTTTTTTGTTTTATGCTGTAAATTATTAATTTTTGTATATAAAAATAGATTAAAATTATTAATTACAGGATCAGGTATTCGCTATATATCACTTTAATTATCTAAAAAAATCACGTATTTTACTGTTTATATATACTGTATATTGTATTTACTGCAAATATGATTTAATAGTTCGTTCAAAATTTTTTATTTCTTTTATACATACCGTACAGTACAGTATTAAAAATATATTGTATAGATACTTTATTCTGTATATTCTGTATATTGTATTTGATATTTATAATGCTGTATAATGCAAGTTAAATAAACCAAACACTTTATATATATTTTGTATATTGGTTTTTTTTTGTTTTTAAAATGAGGCTTTGCTCATATCTTTATTGAATAATTTTTTTTTTTTTTTTTTTTGGTATTAAGGTGACCTCTTTGGTCTGGGGAACTTTTTATTAGAGTATAGACGAAGT